>JAMFTG010000900.1:7500-25000 GCA_023974075.1 Chaenocephalus aceratus
TCCCGACTGGCCGTGGCTAACAACTGGAGACCTGAGAGACACACGGAGGAGAGGTGGGATTAGAGAAGATGCTATTGTGTTTTGGAGGGTTTTCCTTTCCTGTCTTTATTCATTATTTTAAAGGTCTCCTATTGTACTGTTTCTCATCCATATATCACAGGTCTCAGAGATATACAGAGCCTGTCTCTGATTGGCTGAAACACCAAACAGATCATTGCAGCATTACCCATAATCCCCTCTGTTTCAGCCCTGTTTCCAAAGTGCTGATTCTCTGTCTGTTACTTTAGATGAAAACAAGGAGCCCCTAAGGGGGGGGGGGGGGTTACCTTGTTGCTGATTGGCTAATGGCTACACAAGACAACACATCGTTATGACATCATGAAGTGGCCAAAATCTGATCAGCTCGTTTTCAGACAGGTTTTATAGAAATGGATCAAAAAGAGAGAGAATCTTTGTTCCTGAAACTTTCAGAGTCTCTTTCCACAGAGGGGACACATGTTGATGTAGAAGAGACATGTAGAAGAGGGGACACATGTTGATGTAGAAGAGACATGAAGAAGAGGGGACACATGTTGATGTAGAAGAGACATGAAGAAGAGGGGACACATGTTGATGAAGAAGAGACATGGAGAAGAGGGGACACATGTTGATGTAGAAGAGACATGAAGAAGAGGGGACACATGTTGATGTAGAAGAGACATGAAGAAGAGGGGACACATGTTGATGAAGAAGAGACATGAAGAAGAGGAGACACATGTTGATGTAGAAGAGACATGAAGAAGAGGGGACACATGTTGATGAAGAAGAGACATGGAGAAGAGGGGACACATGTTGATGTAGAAGAGGGGACACATGTTGATGTAGAAGAGACATGAAGAAGAGGGGACACCATGTTGATGTAGAAGAGACATGAAGAAGAGGGGACACATGTTGATGAAGAAGAGACATGAAGAAGAGGGGACACATGTTGATGTAGAAGAGACATGAAGAAGAGGGGACACATGTTGATGTAGAAGAGACATGGAGAAGAGGGGACACATGTTGATGTAGAAGAGACATGGAGAAGAGGGGACACATGTTGATGTAGAAGAGACATGAAGAAGAGGGGACACATGTTGATGTAGAAGAGACATGAAGAAGAGGGGACACATGTTGATGTAGAAGAGACATGAAGAAGAGGGGACACATGTTGATGTAGAAGAGGGGACACATGTTGATGTAGAAGAGACATGAAGAAGAGGGGACACATGTTGATGTAGAAGAGACATGAAGAAGAGGGGACACATGTTGATGAAGAAGAGACATGAAGAAGAGGGGACACATGTTGATGTAGAAGAGACATGAAGAAGAGGGGACACATGTTGATGTAGAAGAGACATGGAGAAGAGGGGACACATGTTGATGAAGAAGAGACGTGAAGAAGAGGGGACACATGTCGATGTAGAAGAGACATGAAGAAGAGGAGACACATGTTGATGTAGAAGAGACATGAAGAAGAGGGGACACATGTTGATGTAGAAGAGACATGGAGAAGAGGGGACACATGTTGATGAAGAAGAGACATGGAGAAGAGGGGACACATGTTGATGTAGAAGAGACCATGAAGAAGAGGGGACACATGTTGATGAAGAAGAGAGTGAGAAGAGGGGACACATGTCGATTTTGTAGAAGAAGACATGAAGAGAGGGGACACATGTTGAGTCGAAGAGACATGAAGAAGAGGGGACACTCCATGTTGATGTTAGAAGAGACATGGAGACAAGGGGACACCACGTTTGATGAAGAGAGAGCGTAGTGAAAGAAAGGAGGGACAATGTCGATGTAGAAGAGACATGAAGAAGAGGAGGACACATGTTGATGTAGAAAGAGACATGAAGAAGAGGGGACACATGTTGATGTAGAAGAGACATGGAGAAGAGGGGACACATGTTGATGAGAAGAGACATGGAGAGAGGTGACACATGTTGATGTAGAAGAGAACATGAAGAAAGAGGGACACCATGTTGATGAAGAAGAGACTTAAGAAGAGGAGAGGGACCACATGTCGATGTAGAAGAGACATGAAGAAGAGGGGACACATGTTGATGTAGAAGAGACATGAGAAGAGGGGGCACATGTTGATGTAGAAGAGACATGAAGAAGAGGGGACACATGTTGATGAAGAAGAGACATGAAGAAGAGGGGACACATGTTGATGTAGAAGAGACATGAAGAAGAGTAGTCCCTGGACCGATAGAGGGCTCTGTAGGTTTCAGTGCATGTCAATGGTCTGCAGAGCCTCAAATCCCTGTGTTCCTCCAGAGGGAGTTTCTCTCCCACGTCCCCCTTTTGACAAAAGCTGTTTCAGATCTCCTTTGCAGGTTTCTGTGTGAACTCAAATGTTTTTGTAAAGTTAGATAAAATATACAAAAAGGTGTGAGACGTAGATTGTGTTTTTCTTTACAGTCTGAGAGGATTTAACATTGTGTTCGGATTGCTGAGCTGGCGTGTTCTCACTCAGCACTTAAACTGTGTGTGTGTGTGTGTGTGTGTGTGTGTGTGTGTGTGTGTGTGTGTGTGTGTGTTTACGAGCCTCAGCATTCCTCTCTCTGTGTTCCTGTTTCCTTGTCGACAGAAATGCGTCTTATTGTTGAGTTTGCAGGTTTTACTATCCAACAGTAACAGCTTTACAGGCCCGTTTTATAGTGTGTGTGTGTGTGTGTGTGTGTGTGTGTGTGTGTGTGTGTGTGTGTATAAAAGGTTTCAGAAGCAGCCAAAATAAGTTTCAGTCCCACTAGGATGGAGAATTAGTTTGAACTTTGAACAAAATCTTCAACGCTTTTCCCCCTTTATTTATCCATATTTTATTGAATGTGTTCTGCCTATGTTTTTTGAAATTATGTATATGAATACATTGTAATTTATATGGAAAATAATCGTGGAATACCATGTTTTATTTCTTTAGAACAAACATTTTACGGCCCTCACATTATAGTTATAATCTTCACAAGGGCCAGTTCCCACCAAACAGCCCTCATTACTCTTAATAAGAGTTTTTGGACGACCAATTATCATTATTATTATTTACTTATTTAAATGATAAGTTATAGTTTCATAATATCTTACCTCCCTCTCGTGGTCTGGCACCAAGCTGTGTTATTCAGGTGGAGATGTGAAGCCGTTTATTTTATGCCCGTGTTACTTTTTAGGAATTTAATGGATTTTACGTTTTATTTGCTCCACCTCGTTAAATCCAAATAACCACCAGATTCAGCCCTAAAAACAACAAAATGTGCAATAAATGTAACACTAGGGTTTAATCTCCTGTACTAACTTTAAAATTCTCACACGTACTAAAAAAACAACCTCACCGTCACGAGTGAATCCTCTGATCACAACAGGTCTTTTTAGATCAAAGTGACACACCATGCAGTCTTATCTCTGATTGGATGAATCCAATGGACACAAAGACCACGACAGAACTCCATCAGAGCGAGGTGGAGGTCAGTCTCAGTGCATCCTCCCTGCAGGATCACTGCCTTGCTCAGGGGCAGAGGACACGCCGGCGCAGGTCATGGGAAAGGTGAGGTAGCGTGGCTGATATTCCCACTATTTTGACTTGCAGGCATAAATTGCTTTTTAGATCCTTCCTGATTATTTACTTGCCTGGGAACCTGATGATAAAATGCAAGATTGTGTTTTTTTTCTATTTCTATTCCGTCTATTATTGCACAGCCTTTATCTGTTAGAGAGTGATGACGAATTGTTTTACGCAAACATGGAAGTTAGCATCTCCCTGGTGCCCCCGACAAAAAGGTCAATGGGACTTTGTGCAGAAAATAATCTCTGTGTCAATCAAACGTTTATGATAGTTACACGTTTCATTTAGCAGGATAATCTTCACATATTAACACCACTTTATGATTTTGTAGAAGCTAATCAATTAGCTGTGTAGGCTATAAAGGAACTACAGCACGGTCACATGACTTCACGTCACCACCGCTAAGCTAAAGGTGGCTAATGTTGGGCTATAAAGGAACTACAGCACGGTCACATGACTTCACGTCACCACCGCTAAGCTAAAGGAGGCTAATGTTGGGCTATAAAGGAACTACAGCACGGTCACATGACTTCACATCACCACCGCTAAGCTAAAGGTGGCTAATGTTGGGCTATAAAGGAACTACAGCACGGTCACATGACTTCACGTCACCACCGCTAAGCTAAAGGTGGCTAATGTTGGGCTATAAAGGAACTACAGCACGGTCACATGACTTCACGTCACCACCGCTAAGCTAAAGGCGGCTAATGTTGGGCTATAAAGGAACTACAGCACGGTCACATGACTTCACGTCACCACCGCTAAGCTAAAGGAGGCTAATGTTGGGCTATAAAGGAACTACAGCACGGTCACATGACTTCAGGTCACCACCTCTAAGCTAAAGGCGGCTAATGTTGGGCTATAAAGGAACTACAGCACAGTCACATGACTTCACGTCACCACCGCTAAGCTAAAGGCGGCTAATGTTGGGCTATAAAGGAACTACAGCACGGTCACATGACTTCACGTCACCACCGCTAAGCTAAAGGCGGCTAATGTTGGGTTATAAAGGAACTACAGCACGGTCACATGACTTCACGTCACCACCGCTAAGCTAAAGGCGGCTAATGTTGGGCTATAAAGGAACTACAGCACGGTCACATGACTTCACGTCACCACCGCTAAACTAAAGGCGGCTAACGTTGGGCTATAAAGGAACTACAGCACGGTCACATGACTTCACATCACCACCGCTAAGCTAAAGGAGGCTAATGTTGGGCTATAAAGGAACTACAGCACGGTCACATGACTTCACGTCACCACCGCTAAACTAAAGGCGGCTAACGTTGGGCTATAAAGGAACTACAGCACGGTCACATGACTTCACATCACCACCGCTAAGCTAAAGGAGGCTAATGTTGGGCTATAAAGGAACTACAGCACGGTCACATGACTTCACGTCACCACCGCTAAGCTAAAGGAGGCTAATGTTGGGCTATAAAGGAACTACAGCACGGTCACATGACTTCAGGTCACCACCTCTAAGCTAAAGGCGGCTAATGTTGGGCTATAAAGGAACTACAGCACGGTCACATGACTTCACGTCACCACCGCTAAGCTAAAGGAGGCTAATGTTGGGCTATAAAGGAACTACAGCACGGTCACATGACTTCACGTCACCACCGCTAAGCTAAAGGAGGCTAATGTTGGGCTATAAAGGAACTACAGCACGGTCACATGACTTCACGTCACCACCGCTAAGCTAAAGGCGGCTAATGTTGGGTTATAAAGGAACTACAGCACGGTCACATGACTTCACGTCACCACCGCTAAGCTAAAGGCGGCTAATGTTGGGCTATAAAGGAACTACAGCACGGTCACATGACTTCACGTCACCACCGCTAAACTAAAGGCGGCTAACGTTGGGCTATAAAGGAACTACAGCACGGTCACATGACTTCACATCACCACTGCTAAGCTAAAGGCGGCTAATGTTGGGCTATAAAGGAACTACAGCACGGTCACATGACTTCACGCCACCACCGCTAAGCTAAAGGAGGCTAATGTTGGGCCTGATGACATTTAGTCGTGTCATTTAGACACTTGATAGTTCAAAATCCATTGACTTGAAGACGAGGAAACCAGATGTTTACTGTGTTTCTATATGTTGTATTGTGTTGCGTTTATATTCACACAGAGAGGAGAAAGTAGTCTCTCACCAGTGTCTGGTTTGGAGAACTCGAGACAGAGAATCTCTGAGTCGTGAGCCTGGACGTTCAAAATCTCCTCCATCCCGTCCAGATCATGGATCCTACAACAAATATACAATAAACAATAAATATGACCTTTTTCACACAAAAACCACAGATAACCAGAACCTGCGGAGTGTACTCATCCGTTACTCCGGTGATCGACAGAAGCTGATCGCAGAGCTGGTTTTGGGGGTTATCTTTTTAATTTTGATAATTTTGATAATCATCCTTGAAGGAGCGGGAGTCGCTGGTTCAAACTTGTTCAACATCTCCACCTGTCTCCCCCCCTCACCTGAGGACCCCCATGCGGTCTCCGGAGGCCAGGTGCTGCCCGTCAGGACTGACCCTCAGGGTCCTAATGCCCGCCCTGCTCTGGTCGGCCTGCGGCCCCTCGGAGCTCGAGGACCCCGTCTTCTCTGAGCTGCTCCCGGTCACCGTGTCGCTCTCCGGGTCCAAAAGGCCGGAGACGTTATCGTCCACGTAGATGACCTTCTGCAGGTCCTGAGGGGTCAAAGGTCAAAGAGTGTCAGGTAGCATTCATTTACAGTTTGTCTTTATTAAAACGAGGATGACAAATATTACTTATTGCAAAGAAAACGATTACAGTGAGATATTGGACTGTTAGACCTTATTTACATTCTCAGTGTTATTATTGATTTGATTTCTATACCTTTAGTTTTTCATATTCTCATGTTGAATTTGTAGGATTTGAGACCTTACACATGTTGTGATCCCTTCTTAAAGAAACCGTTCATCTAAATTGGAGTACTATTGGATGTAAAGGGGAATGTGAGAAAATAACTAATAAAGAATAAGTATAAAAAAACAAGAATGATGCATAAAAATAGAGAAGAGACGATTTATGCCAGATTCTGCTATCAGCTAATTGAACACCACACTAACATTTCTACAGACAGAGGAAAGCACAGATGTGTTCTCCTACGTGGCTCAGGATGTTCCTGGTGAGCAGTTTGTGTCCGTCGGTGTTCCAGAGTCGGATGGTGTTGTCCGAGGAGCAGGAGAGGAACGACCCGGGGGGGAGACGCACCTCCCCTCCATCTCCTCCCTTTCCTACTCCATCTGGGTACACCTGCAGGAGGAACCACAGAGACTGAACTGAAGTGCTTCAAGACGACAGATCAATATGTTGTTTTCTTTTGATTAGGTCCTTTATATAGCAAGGTCCAGATAGGTCAGCATGTCGTCACAGCATTGAAGTCTCTTTGGATAAAAGCGTCTAACGAGTGACCTGTAATGTAGTAGTTATTATAATGTGGAATTCTAGAGTATTATGAAGTCATTCCTGGGGAGGTTTCAATGTTTACTGTTCCCTTATTGCAAAGGTCTACTACTCCCTGTAACTGTTGAAATGTCCTCAACTGTTCTAAATTAAGAACCGGCCGTTTATCAAACCTCGAAAAACAATTTTTTTAAATGTGTGACTGAAATGATTGGTTTTTAATTTGAGGAAACACAGACTGAGAAACAGGAGTGTTTACACGGTTACACACATTCAGTTTTTTGGCCACTTCAGCTCAGCGACCTTTGACCTCTGAGGAATGTGTGCCTTCTTTGTATTTAAATAAAATAACTGAAATGACGCTGACCTCCAGGCTCCACACACAGGAGGAGTGGTACAGGGCGGAGTAGAGTTTCCCCGCCCTGCGAGGGTCCTTCAGGTCTCGGACGTCCCAAACGTAAACGCTGTGGTCGTTGTAGACGCACGACAGCCAGCGGCTCGTGGGGTCGTAGGTCACGGCCACCGTGTCGGGGTACCGAGCCTCTGGACGGGAGGTGAACAGCTGACTGAGGAGGAGATAAAGAGAGAGAGGGCTCACAAATAATACACATGTTCATTGCAGCTGCTTTTAAAGGTCGTGCTTTTCCGGTTATGTTCCGCTGTAACGGTGGTGGACTCGTCAGAACAGAGTGGGCGAGCTGACCAATCAGAGCACAGTGGGCTCACAAGGAGGGGGGGGGCAGGAGCTCCAACAAGGCGTGTAGGACAGAGAGTGAATACACAGACTATACAGAGATGCTGGATGAGAAGTTGGAACATTGAACGATGTAAATGTATTCTAGTCGACCTCAACACGGGACCTTCAGTAGTCTAACAGTTTTGGGAAGAGATCCAAGGAAAAGACACAATGTTGTTTCCTAGCTTCTTGAATGACTTAAAATGAACATATATACATATTTGGTCACTTGTATTCATGTACCTGTGTTATTCATGTTTTATTATCTTTACTTTTTAATGTTTATAATGTGTTTTATGCTTTTAATGTCTTTCATTTTTGTAAAGCACTTTGAATTGCCTTGTGTTGAAAAGTCCTTCATGAAAACCGGTCTAATTTAAATTTAAAGTTTAAATGTCCAATTTTCGTTGAGTCACGAATCCAAAAGCGACATTACCGTAGACATTCCTATGGGGGCAATTTGTCTTTTTTTTCATCTTAAAATGAAACACTTATTTAACTAAGTCTCATAAATAAAACAAGAATAATGCCTGTTTTTTTTCAGCCAAAAAAGGAATTTGGATCTTAGGAAAGGGTTGTGTCTTTTCGTTGGATCTCTTTCCAAATGTTCCTTCCCTAAACATGTTATCTGGTATTATTCGTTACGGCAAGACGATAAAATGTAGTTTTTCTATTTAGGAATTAAGAATAATTTTTATTGACAAGGATTATGACGAAAATGATTCCTTAACTAAATAACCTTGCCTGTCAGGTGTGTGTGTGTGTGTGTGTGTGTGTGTTACCTAGCGTCCGTCATGCTGGCGATGTCGGCCCCGAGGCAATGGGGGCGGGGCAGCGTGCACAGGAAGTGAAGATTAACGGGACTGAACGCTCGCACCGTCCCGTCAGAACAACCACAGAAGATCAGCTCGTCTGTGACCGAGAGGGAGGTGGCCTGAGACGCCTGGGGATGGATGGACACACACACGCACACACACACACACACACACACACACACACACACACACACACACACACACACACACACACACACAGCGAGAGAGACACACACAGAAAGATAGGCAGAAAGACAGATAGAAGAAAAAAGAAGGACAGAAAGAAAAGACACACACACACACATATGGACACACACACACATGGGCACACACACACACGCGCACACAGGTGAGTCAGAATCACATTTCAGAAACGTCGCTTCTTCTTGCTGAGTTATGACGACACCATGAAGATGATTTTTGACCCTGCCATGACGTGAAGTCGTCTTCAGTAAAACAAACGATGGCCTTTATCTAGTCTACAGATCTGTGCAGATAAAACCCAGGCGTGTGCACGTGGTAGAGTGAACAGTGAGGAAAGCATCCTCATGAGGCAAAGTGTCATCAGGGAAATCATCCCTGATGGAACATTATTCAAATTATCATTTAAAAATATATAAAAATTAGGATCTGTACGAGACAATTTAATGAAATGTTTAGCACAGGTTAGGGTTACATATTCTTTAAATATAACACCACCTTTTTGTAATGTTGAGCTAGTGGACTCAGGTGGAGTACGTTATGCCGTCAGATACTGGACGTTTGCAGCTTTTTCAAATGGTGGGTCTTCACTAACGGTTTGGAAAGGATACCAGTCCTCATGAAGACACCTCTGCAGACTCAGTGCCCTCAGCAGGACCTTGTTCTTTGTGTTTCTCTGAGTTAAAGACTGAACATGTAAATGAGAGAATGCGAGTGGGAGAAGATCCAGACAATGGCGGCTGTGTCACTGAGCTCCTCCAGAAAGAGAGAGACGGTGTGTATTAACCGCTCTGCAGATGCAAAGCCATCTATGACAGCAGTGTGTGAATGTGTGTGTGTGAAAGCATGAATGAGGCCATGTGTCGTAAAGAAATTAGTAGACTAGAAGATCGCGTTTGAATGCATCTTCAGTACTTTGAAGTATCGGGAGCACAGTGTGAGTGGATGCTGCATGTTGGTGGAGGAGGCGGTGGATGCTGCGTTCAGGGAACGCTGTGAATCTGAGCGTGGAGGTGGAGTGTGGGTATGAAGGACAGCGGCGTGCTTTGAAACCGACCAATGGGGTGAGAGAAGGAAAGAAAGTGGGCGGGTCCGAGTCAGTCAGTTCAGCTAATGATTTACTGATTATCAGCTTATTGAATTATTATATTATTACTGTTTTCTGAGCCAGCAAGACAGTGGCTTTTTAGGTTGAGCCGTAATCACAGGATCAGCCTATCATTAAACTATATATACATACTCTATATATTAATGTTAGTAAAGGCTGAACTGACTGAGGCCCGGTGAGATGGAGACTTACGGGTGCAGAGTCGACGCTCTGCACAGGAAGCGAGGGGGAAGAGGAGGAACTTCACATTAGAGCTTTTCACATTAAGACATACACAGTAAAATACTTAATAAAGTTAACATCAGAAAACAGAAGCTTTTCCACCTGGAGCCACACACTACAGTGCGGTCACATGCCTGAGGTATGCCTCTGGCCCGGTGAGACGTATTCATAGGGAATCAGTACTGATTGGCAGATGTTAGTCAGGTTGAACCTTGACATTTTGTTCTACAAATACAAGAAGAGAGAGCGACCAATTTGGAAACAGTTAGCTAACATTCGTTGGCTAGTCGGTAGCTAAAGAAAGCTAACTAGCAAGTTTGATCGATAGCAAACGTTAGCTAGCTTAAAATGTGGAGTAAATCGCCAACTTTTCCTAGACAGCTAGATAGCTTTTTAAGTAGATAGCTTCCTATAGCTATAGTTTATTCACTAGAAAGCTAATGTTGGCTGGCCGGCTTGTTAAATAGATAACTTAGCTCGCTAGCTAAATAGCCCAGATACGTTCATGTAATTTGGAGGAACTAACACATTTTAACTGAGTTTGAACCGGAAGTAGGAAAAGGGGCGGGGCTACATATACGGTAAATAGAGTCGGAAACGTCTCTTTTAACCGAATGCTGTGACTCACCCTCAGCTCGACCCACTTGTCGAGGAGTCTCCGGTCGTTGAACTCGCACAGCAGGCCGGAGGAAGTGATGCAGAAAGTGGACGAGGCCTGTTTACCCCGACCACACGCCACATCGCTGAAGAAGTTGTTCCTGAGTTCTCCCAGCAGCCCTGAACGCCCCAGCAGAGGAACGGTGGCGTTCACCTTGGACGTCTTAGCGTGGTCCAGGTACCAGAACTTCACGTGTCGATTACCGGCGGTAACAAAGTAGGAGCTGTCGTCGGAGAAGGACACGGCCGTCACTTTACTGGAAACCTTATTGGCTGCAATAACGACGTTTTTCTGATGGAAAGACACACAAGACAACAACAACAACATCAGTCAGCTGGATCACAAAGCAGTTTCACTACAATATACTTTCACAGAGAACATTTGGCAAATAAGAAGATAAAATCGACTACAATTTAACTATCCCTCTCAAATGTATGTTTACTGGCGGTGGTCTCTCGAAATAAACACCTGGACTACTAAACAAAGTCTACACAACAAGAAACACAACGTAACGGCTGTATATGTGATAATCACGTCTTTGTAGATCGCTGCTATGTATAATTCATTTTAAAATGTTTGTTTATCATTTGCGAATATAAGTTTGCATTTTCCCTTTGATTATTTATAATTTTTCAGACTATATTATATTTTGTATTATATTTATTTTATAATTGTTGTTTTCCTTTTTGGTGTGAGTCATGAGGATGGGGGGGTTGGTATACAGATACCCCCGAACAACCACAATAACACATTGGAAAATTACCTAAGGGATTTTATTTAAGGCTAAACCTGAAAGAAGTACCGTACTTTTCGGACTATAAGCCGCTACTTTTCCCCCCATTTTTGTTGTACCGCTAACGGCCACTAGGGAACCTCCTAAATCTATGGATTTTACAGGTACAATTAACCACCTTTAACGCTATGGGCTCTATGACCGGTCCGCGCCCGCCACCTCTAAGCGGCGGGCTCCAGCAGGAAAAGCTGGAGGCCGGAAAAGAGACAGGTAGCGCGCCAAAGTAAAAGTGGAACCGAGAGACAGAACGAGAGCAAGACAGACGGACAATTCAGCTGCTGCGGCTCATATGCAGGTGCCGAAAAGTACGGTATACACTTAAATACTACGCACAAGATAAATACTCAAAACAACAGCGTGTACATGAACGCATCATCCTGCTGGGTTTGAATGCTCTTCAGCAGCCACCTAACCTCATTTTTAACAAGTTTTTCAACGATGTTTTTTTTGCATATTTGTCCCGTGTGGAGCTCAGTTTCATTTGATTAAAACCTCCTACATTATTCACTCAGACGTTGACTTGTCTACCTTCCAGTTCCAGACGTTGACCATCATGTCGTGCTGGTAGCCCACGCTGACGATGTATTTCCCGTTTGGAGAAAACGCCACGCAGGAGATTCCGTACTTGTGTTCCTGAAGCTCGGCGACCTGCAGACGCTCCGAAGCGTCCCAGACTCGCACCGCCGGCATGTGGCCGCTCTGAGGAAGAGGAGGAAGGTCAAACATATATATACAACTATGTGAGCATTGTCCTTGTACTGTAGCAGTCTGTCTTCTTGTTCAGTCTGTATTGGAAAATACTTAATAACATCTTAAATATAAAATCTTAAATGTGTAGGCAGCTCATTCCACTGGTAGTCAGTAACAGCCAGTCAATAATACCAATGTTTTATAAACACGTGGTACTGATTGAACTGCTACCACGGTCTGGGCTTTCATTTCCAAAATACATTGATTTGTTTGATCTGGTTGATGTCGCCAGGGAAAGGAACGTTAGGGGCTCTCTGCGGGATCTGCTACCCCGCGACCCGACCACGGGAGAAGATGGATGTGTATTTTGTTTGTACGTTTCAGCACCCAGCCCAGTGTTGGTTCAATAGGATAATGATTCAGTGATTTAGTACCAACAGCAGGTCGACTCGTCGTCATGCTGAGAGACCTTCTGTTCCTCTAAACATAATCCTCCAGACCTCCTCTGTTTCCACGAGGACTCGTTTCTGTTGTTTCTCTGCAACGTTTGGGGCTTTTTTGTTTTGAATCTAGTCATTTTATTTTATATTAAGTCATTTTTTCCTTCCTATACCTGCTGGCTCCTATGCTGATTGACCAAGATGCATCTTAAAGTATTAAGTACTAACAGGGTCTTCAACACCCAGACTAAAGACCCTCCCTAACCTGAGTAAACCCTGGTCCTGGATTAGGCTCTTTCTGCTGAGCATCAGAAAGACTCACCTCTCCTGTGACGACATATTTCCCATCTGGAGAAAACGCTAACGTGGTGATCGCCTTCCTGAAGAACAGGAAGAGAGAAAAGGGGCACGTGCTTAAAGTCACGTAATCAGACATGGTCAGATGTAGAGGAAAACCATGGTTGTGTTTGTATTGTATAACGGTGACGAGTTGAAAGTCATTCTGTGGACTGTACTTATACATCTCTTCGTCAGGTCTTCTCGACCCCTCAAAGCGCTTTACATTCTACGAGTCAATCACCCATCCACACCTCATTCACGCTAGAGTTGCCAGAAACTGACCATGATCAAAATCGATTATTCGGCAGCTCTGGCGAATAATAATCGATTATTCGCATTTAACTTCCTTTGGACTTGTATGTTCGAAGTAGTTCCACAAGGAGGAACTCTTTTTACCTGCCGGCTGCCGCTTTGTTCATCTTTAGTCGCACGTGTGAGGGAGAGGGGGGGTGGGGGCGGGGTCGGTGTGTAGCGTGCACGCTACACACCGACAAGTTTACAGTAAAACAAACTGGTGGTGTGACCAATGGCCATTTACAATTATTAATACTATTACTATTATTAGCATATATATATGTATATATATTTTTGGTTGAAACTAAGCCAGAAAAAAAAAAATACATAAATAATAAAAAAAAAAAAAAATATATCGATTTTTTAAAATAATATTCGATTATGGAGACTGTAACGAATATTCGAATAATCGCTGGCATCCCTAATTCACGCAGAGCAGCACCACTTGCGCTAGGGAAGCTAACACTCACACACACACTCGCACACAAAGACACATCGACATGTTGACGGCACGGGCTGGGATCGAACCAACAACCTGCTGGTTGAAAGTCGACCGCACCCCCTCACAGCCACAGTCAACCCTTTATTCCTTTATGGACCTTGATTGTATGGTGTGTCTTTCAGTGGCGAGCTGTGATTGTTATACCTAGGCCCTCTGACCCCCACCCCTTCCCTCGAAGAAAAAAAAAAAAAGTTATTACGTCACAGCGTATACTTCAGCGGAAAAACAAAACAACGGCCGAGGTGCAAAACGCATCAATGACAGCGACCCTCGAGCACACAAAACAACACCTGTAGATAACCCAACTTGTGTTCTTTGACATTGAAAAGGATGTTGCATTGTGTTTGTGACTTTCGTTGCAGTTGTATGTCTTAAGTGTAATTTGGCACGCTTTTATTTTGAAGGCGAGTTTACGCTGTGGACAGGAAGTTGTTGTTGCTATGGAAACAAGAAAAGCTTCACAGCGGGCGGAACGTGTCATAAAGTCCGCGATAATAAAACCCACCCATTTGGAGGGAAGATATGATTGGTCAATTGTACTGTCACTTGACATTACTCTCTCCTTCAGTTGCTATAGCGACCCTCTGTGAATTCATAGCAGGACCACCAATCAGCTCCTGTCTTCACCTCGCAGAGACGAGCTTCTTTCATTTAACCCTTCACATTCAGACAGAAACTGAATAGGCAGATTCAAAGGATTTATTTATTTGGAAATGTTATTTTAAATACAATTAAATCAAGTTATTTTGGTAAAACTAGAGAGGGCCTCGAGGGCCCTGACGGCTCGCCACTGGTGTCTTAATTCAGTTACTTCCCTTGGTACACACTAAACTAAATGTCAGCCGTGTAGTGTTGTAGCTAACAACTTATCCATAGCAGTTTCACTCATTATAGACTGCTTAATTAACCCATATTAAATAAACTACGTGTTAAATAAACTACGGTTCCTTATCAACCCCAGTCTCGGGGTGCGAGTCTTAAATACTTAAAAAACTCAGGAATAGGTTTTATTTGTGTCGTAGCTGGTTGTGCTATTTCATGATAGAATGGGAGGGATGAAACCCTCTGGTCACATGCAGAGCGCACAGCACAGACAGTGACATGTGCTCTCTGCTTTTAACACATCCCAGTACCAGGTGATGGCGATCATTAAATGTGAGACGCTCAACTTCTGACCGTAACGGATAAACCTTTCGGGTACTTATCGCGCATATTGCCACACTTTGGGAAGCCATCATGTACTCAAAACAGCAACCGTGAGTCCAGCTAAACTGAGACACAGTATCAGAACTGAGCCAGAAACACAGCGTACAGTTCCTTTAAAGATCGAGTAGATTATAATGGCATCAGACCTGCACGCCACACACTGCACTCAGGTATCTTTATTAGATAAATATGAAGTTTTGGTGACATGCTTTTTGCGCCTGAAAGAAGGCTTGCTTTGAGCACCTGTTGTCCCTGAAACAGTTCCACATGCAGGTGAGGTGAGAGCTGATTGGCCGGAGTCTTACCTGGAACTGTTGAAGATGTAATGCTGTTTGTTCTTCCGAGGATTCAAAAGGACGACGACACACCTGAACACACACACACACACACACACACACACACACACACACACACACACAAGAGAAAGTTAGCATGTTAAAACACGATGAACCAATATAAACACAACCAGAAAGAAACCTGCTCCCCACCCGATGTACAAACACACTTCATAGAAAACAGCCACACACACACACACACACACACACACACACACACACACACACACACACACACACACACACACACATCAACTTAAAGTTCAGGTTTCACTTCCAAAACAAGGCAAAACAGTTACTGTTCATGCTCTGTCTCTCTCACACACACACACACACCCACACACACACCACACACACACACACACACTCTGATGTATAAACAGTGTGCAGGTTTAATGAGTCTCTGTTTGGTGACTCAGTCTGTCCAACATGCACCTTCATAAACAGATCATGCTCTGAAAGGCAAAGGCACACACACACACACACACACACACACACACACACACACACACACACACACCAAACAAGTAGTATAATTTCCACTTAGTTCATAACTTTAGTATTTTCATTTGTGTCCCTTCTTTCATTATATCACTACATCATCCACAGAACTCTATAGCCAGTGGTGGACAATGATAGAGACCACATTCAGTGTTAGTGTGTGTGTTGTGTGGTGTGTGTGTGTGTGTGTGTGTGGTGTGTGTGTGTGGTGTGTGTGTGTGTGGGTGTGTGTGCATCTGAAGTGGGAACGTGCAGGTGTCACATCAAAGCCCTCTCTGACTCTGACCTCTGAGCAGAAGAAAAGCAGGTTTTCTTTGTTCACAGGTGTTCATCTCATCTCATCTCACCGGTGACATCATCGCCCTCTGAACAGGTAGGAACCAATCAGAGAAGAGCTTTAGAGTAGCCTTGGATGGATGGATAAAGAGGACTAGGGCCAGGCTTTCAGTGGCGCATAAAGCTAAACTAAACTTCTGGTATCGCTGCAGAATTTCTTTGTATTTCCACATCCTTTGCAAAATCAACATGATATGCATCACACTTCATTATCGCACTAAGGTATGATTTAATTCAGTCGAAGGAGAGGAGTAGTAGAAAGCAGCATTTTAGTTTGTTGTATTGGTGTCTTTGCTCCGACACAAGGAAGTCATTTCCTTCCAGCAGAAAGTCATAGACAGCATCGCACTTTATTTTCAACATTCGCATATCGAGCGGTGCATTCAGGGGCAATCCCTGGAGGGAAATAAGGGCTATTTAAATGCCAGTACTTGTTGTTCATTGATTTACCTCCAATCTAATTACCCACTGATGTACGTCTCTTTCCTAATGTAGAATAAAATACTTATAGAATGAGTTGCTAGTTTATCATGTTGCAATGTGTCATATTGATTTAATTTACACAACAGAAAGAAACACTTTGGATTCCATATGAGGTCAAACCACACAGCATTACCGAATGCTCAATCAACGTGTGTGTGTGTGTGTGTGTATGCGTTGATGAGGAAGAGTATAATTGGTTGCTGACTCAACACAAACACTTATCACTGAGTGTTTGTTCAACTCCACACACACACACGTTCAAACACAAACAGCCTGCCAACTAACACAGGGAGTATACGCGTGTGTGTGTGTGTGTGTGTGTGTGTGTGTGTCCTGACTTGTATTAACAAGTCTAAACAGATCTGTCGGAGCTTACCTCGTGAACCTCTGACTTCTTTATTAAATGTTCAGCAGGATATTAGTGTTGTCTGTGTGTTAGCGTAGCTTAGCATAAACACTGGAAACGGGTGGGAACAGATAGCATGGCTGTGTCCAAAGTTCAAACACTGATTAACATGTTTATTTTATCTCATTACAGAGCTGAGTTTCTTCTTCTCTCTCTCCAATAATAATCACAATCCTGCTGATGTATCTGGCGAACCACCGGATACATAGAGATCTGTGCACAGAACTGTATCTGCGTCTGTGTTTCAAAGGATGGAGGATGTTTACGGTCCTTCAGATAAAATCACATCAGACAGAAACACCCCTGTATCCATTGCAACCACGCGGACCAATCAGCAGCTGCCGTAGTGACCCGGTCACATGATCAGAGAGTTAAAGGGGCCTATTATGTTAATTTACAGGTTTTCAGTATGTAGTGTCTCTA
>JAMFTG010000900.1:27500-98156 GCA_023974075.1 Chaenocephalus aceratus
CATCAGTGGAAGCCGTGGCGCTGTAAAAAGCACGACCAATCATCTGACCCGGCTAAAAGGATTGGATGGCCTACCTGCCTGTCAGCCTTCCATCGGGGCACAGACTTATCTCGTGCCCTCGTTGGTCATGTGCGCGTTCGTGTGTGTTGGGGGAGGGGCTCTGTGAGGAAGTGGCATATTTTCTCCGGCTGTGTATTTTCAAATTCGAGCACACTCAAGCTGGTTTCTATCTACCCCACCTTTAAGTACTTATACTATATTACTGCACAATGAATATAGATCACATTACATGTATGTTTCTTGCACAATTAATACTTTCACCTTTATTACCTTGACAACATTTTAAAGCACAATAAGTATTTTTACTTGACGTACTTTGTGTTTAATTTCACTCATATCACATACTAGTAATTAAGTTATCATTTAATGCAGAACTTTAAGAGTATTTTCAGTGTTTTATTAGTACTTGTACTGGCTTTAAGGATCTGATTCCCGCTCTCTTTCCTCCTCTCTGCCGTCTCTTCTCATTCAGTGTTTATAAACGAACGCCTCTCTCCCCCCCTCGCCCCACTGACCCACTTCCCTCCCCTCGCTCTGATATCTGACGTCTCTTCATCCGTACACTGATGCTCAATCTTTATCATCTCAGATGCATTCCGCCCACGCTCTCTTCCGATTGGCCGGCACTCTGGACGTCTTCCACTGCTCGCCCTCTGACATTCCCCTCATTCCTCTGGATTCATAAAAAAAGAGTTTTAAACTGAGTGAGTGTGAAGAGGAGGGTCAGCTGCCGACTCACACACAGACTCACTTTGTGGACCGTTAGCTGAAAACGGTGACAATAAAGTTTACACAATAATATATTTGGTGAGTTAAAGGTTTCCTATTATACTGTTTTTCATCCATACATCACAGGTCTCAGATATATACAGAGCCTGTCTCTGATTGGCTGAAACACCAAACAGATCATTGCAGCATTACCCACAATCCCCTCTGTTTCAGCCCTGTGATTCTCTGACATGGAGAAGAGGGGACACATGTTAATGTAGAAGAGACGTGGAGAAGAGGGGACACATGTTAATGTAGAAGAGACATGGAGAAGAGGGGACACATGTTGATGTAGAAGAGACATGAAGAAGAGGGGACACATGTTGATGTAGAAGAGACATGGAGAAGAAGGGACACATGTTGATGGAGAAGAGACATGAAGAAGAGGGGACACATGTTTATGTAGAAGAGACACGGAGAAGAGGGGACACATGTTGATGTAGAAGAGACATGAAGAAGAGGGGACACATGTTGATGTAGAAGAGACATGGAGAAGAAGGGACACATGTTGATGGAGAAGAGACATGAAGAAGAGGGGACACATGTTTATGTAGAAGAGACACGGAGAAGAGGGGACACATGTTGATGAAGAAGAGACATGAAGAAGAGGGGACACATGTTGATGTAGAAGAGACATGGAGAAGAAGGGACACATGTTGATGGAGAAGAGACATGAAGAAGAGGGGACACATGTTTATGTAGAAGAGACATGGAGAAGAGGGGACACATGTTGATGTAGAAGAGACATGGAGAAGAAGGGACACATGTTGATGTAGAAGAGACATGAAGAAGAGGGGACACATGTTGATGTAGAAGAGACATGAAGAAGAGGGGACACATGTTGATGAAGAAGAGACATGAAGAAGAGGGGACACATGTTGATGTAGAAGAGACATGAAAAAATGGATTTTGCATAATAGGTGACCTTTAATGTCTCCATCTCTAAACCACCAAACCTGTATCTATGTGGGTTTTTACTCTTTCTTTGTCAACAACAGAGCCGGGGGGGGGGGGGGATATATGCATCCCATGAAGCTTTGCATGAAGTCTGTTGATGATCAGAGGCTGTTGGGGCAGAGCAGGCCAGCCCGATGGTCACCATGTTTTAATAGCATTTTTACAGAAAAAGCCCAGGCGAGCCTAACATGTGAAAGTATGGTTAGACCGTAGCAAGTTAAACTCGGGCCTGCGACCAAAGTTTGACTGTATTTTGTTTTGAAAATCCACAGCGGACGTTTGTGTCGAACTACATGCGGTGTATTTTGCATACCTCTCAGTAGCCAACGATCTGCGAGTCTGTTGGACATAAACTCCGCAATAAAATGTAGTCTACATTTCATAAGAGGTGTGAAACCTGTGAATTAATTATTTTTAATTTTGTAATCATCTCGCGACCCCCACTCGGGGTCCCGCGACCCCCACTCGGGGTCCCGCGACCCCCACTTTGGGAACCCATGTTGTAGATGACGTCAAAGCTCCGCCTACATTGCGTTACTATAGTTACTGGGGCGGTTTTGGCGCGTTGATCATCAGATTAAGGGGCGTTGGTGAACTCCAGTTCGAAACCCGCCTCGGCCGCCACTGCGTCAGGCCGTTGTGTCCTTGGGCAAGACACTCACCGCATTTGCTCCTGTGGGTAATGTCCACAGTAGATGACCATTACATGTCTAATATGTGTAATGTGTGTAATGTGTAATTGCAAAGCGCTTTACGCACCTGTAAAAGCGCTCTAATTAAAAATGTAATCCATTATTATTATTATTACCGCCCCAGTTCCTAAACTGTAATGGAAACGCAGCAGAAAGTGAGCCTGGCCTAACAAGGCCTAACCAGGCCTAGCCATGCCGTACTAAGCCAAGCGAGGCCCTGCAGTGGAAAAGCGCCATAAATGAAGCTACTTTATAATCTGCAGGGGTCAGGGGTCAGGGGCTTATTTACAGGCTGCAGAGAAGCGTCTCCATGCTGTCGAGTGTGATGGTTTAGCTCAGAGACTCCACATCCTGATCTGTTTTCACACAGAGCTGCTAACTGATCTGACTCGCCCCTGAACGCCTCACGGAGCAGAGCTGGCTCACATCTCTTCCATCAGTATGACTTTCCACAGTGAACACGGAGCTGTGAAGTCAGGACACACTGAGATAAACACACTAAAGACACACCTTCAGTTCCTCCTGACAAACTGCCACACATACCTCGTTCACACCAACGCAACTCCGGTTCAAGCTCCGTGCTAGAGCTTTTCAGGTTCAGAACCGGTTCTTCGGTTTAGCTCCGGCTCTTTTCACACCGCCCAGAGTCCGACTGGTGCTGCGTCAATGCGTAAGCGTGACATATGCGGTGCTTTTGTTTTGGCCGGACAATTTTTTGGTGCTTGAAACGAACCGGATTCCGGAGCTAAGAGGCGGCTCCGCTGCGGTGTGAACAGGAAAACCCGGTGCTTTTCAAGCTCCAGCTCCGAACCGGCCCTGAAACACCGTTGGTGTGAATGAGGTAACAGATACATATTGTCTATACTTCCTTACACCATTTATACTACTTATATACTTGCATGTAATGTAGAGCTGCAAGAACCAATACTTGGAATATTGAAGTTCAAGATCTGAGTATATCTACTTTTACTCAAGTACAGATCTGAGTACTTCTACTTTTACTCAAGTACAGATCTGAGTACTTCTACTTTTACTCAAGTACAGATCTGAGTACTTCTACTTTTACTCAAGTACAAGATCTGAGTTCTTCTACTTTTACTCAAGCACAAGATCTGAGTACTTCTACTTTTACTCAAGCACAAGATCTGAGTACTTCTACTTTTACTCAAGTTCAAGATCTGAGTACTTCTACTTTTACTCAAGCACAAGATCTGAGTACTTCTACTTTTACTCAAGTTCAAGATCTGAGTACTTCTACTTTTACTCAAGTTCAAGATCTGAGTACTTCTACTTTTACTCAAGTTCAAGATCTGAGTACTTCTACTTTTACTCAAGCACAAGATCTGAGTACTTCTACTTTTACTCAAGCACAAGATCTGAGTACTTCTACTTTTACTCAAGTTCAAGATCTGAGTACTTCTACTTTTACTCAAGTTCAAGATCTGAGTATTTCTACTTTTACTCAAGTTCAAGATCTGAGTACTTCTACTTTTACTCAAGTTCAAGATCTGAGTATTTCTACTTTTACTCAAGTTCAAGATCTGAGTATTTCTACTTTTACTCAAGTTCAAGATCTGAGTACTTCTACTTTTACTCAAGTACAAGATCTGAGTACTTCTACTTTCACTCAAGAACAAGATCTGAGTACTTCTACTTTTACTCAAGTTCAAGATCTGAGTATTTCTACTTTTACTCAAGTACAATATCTGAGTATTTCTACTTATCCCTCAAGTTCAAGATCTGAGTACTTCTACTTTTACTCAAGTTCAAGATCTGAGTACTTCTACTTTTACTCAAGCACAAGATCTGAGTACTTCTACTTTTACTCAAGCACAAGATCTGAATACTTCTACTTTTACTCAAGTACAAGATCTGAGTACTTCTACTTTCACTCAAGAACAAGATCTGAGTACTCCTCCCACCTCTGTGTATCACTAGAATTTGATAGAGTGTATTTACAAGTCTCAAATGGCGCATTTCCACTACAGCGCGGAGCTCGCTTTAAGCGGGCCGTTTTTGGTTGCGTTTCCACTTGGCGTATTTCTGGCTAGCGGGTACTATTTCACAGTTTTTCTGGCCCCATAAAATCGAGGTTCTTTCCGGGCCAACAACCGGGCTGAGTCGGGCTGAGCATGCTAAACTAGAGAGAGAATCGCTGGCAAGGGGGCTACAACTACAACAAGATGAACATATTTGACCGTGATTTAATTGTAATACACGTTTCTAAATGATGCCGAAAGTAACAACACACTGATACCGGTTAGTAAAAACCATGAATTAATGCTTTGACAAGTCTGCAGACAGACGGCAGAGAAACCCTTTAAAATGCGTGTTTTCTGAATGGAGCTTGGCTAAGCTAACGTTATATATTCTCCGACCGTCCACACTCACAGCAACGGCCTACAGACAGAAATAAAGCAGCGACTGTATTCTCCATGACACAGGCAGTCTGTGGTTTGGACTTGTTTAACTTCTGTCTAGTTTCTGAACAGATATGAGGAGCTGTGAGCTCTGAGCGCTAACAGCTAACGGCTGTGTTGTTTTTCTGGGGCGCTCATTGAAGATGACGTGACGGCTCCGCCTACACTGCGTTACTATAGTTACTGCCCCAGTTCCTAAACTGTAACAGTACGTCCACACAGCAGCTTTAGACGAATCTTCCAACGCTTCTCTGCCCGTTGACTTTGAATGGGGATGACGTCACTTTGCCTCGCTTTTAGCCGAACTGCATTGTGGGGGAGCGAAGCGAAGATTTCCAGGATTCAAAAGTTGAGCAATGTTCAACTTTTGAAGCTGAGCTGGAAGCGCCAGCCAATCAAACACGTTTATGCAAATCTGACAGTAGAAGCGCGAGCCAATCAAACCGCGTGTAAGCTGGGAGAACCAGACCGCCGTTCATTTCCTCATATTCCAAACGAGAAGTTACGGTAGCAAATCACCCGGTTCTTTACGACCAGGACTATTAACGGGATACAAACCGGAGGAACCAGGCATGGAGGGAGGGGGCAGAGACAGTGGGTGAACCTGTTTGGGGAGTTTATATATATATATATTGCTCGCATGAAATCCCCGGGGGTTTTTGCTTTGTATGTCGGGGGCGGGACATTCATGTGATTGGTTGTTGGTCGCGTTGCTCGCAAAAAATCCCCAAGCTTTCAGACACGCCCAGCTCCAAGATGTTCAAGATTTTTGAAAAGCTGCTGTGTGGACGTAGCGTTATGGAAACGCAGCATAAAGTGAGCCTGGCCTACCAAGGCCTAACTATACCGAGCGAGGCCGTGTAGTGGAAATGCGCCATAAGAAAACAGCAGCTGTTGCAAATAAACTAAATGTTTTAAAATGCAGATTCACATTCCACAAGAATAGCCTGAAAGAAAACCTCCATGTTTAAGAAACAAACATCTCCAAGACAAAGACCTCCAGTCTGAGGACCTTAAAGAAACCCTAGTCACTCATGTATTGTGTAAACAAACATCTCAAAAGGTCCTGTTTCTCAGTTCAAACTCTGTATCTGTTTTCTTCTTCTTCTTCCTGAACAGGCGAGGAGCGAACCTTCAGAGACTTCCTCTCAACAACAAGATTATCTTTCTTATGTAACTTTAAAATCACTTAACAAACACCACGAGTTCCCTAAGCTTTACAGAGCCACACATTTACTCAGCATACAGAAGCAACGATCCTTTATGTTGACTGAGCTCCACCCGCAACACCTTTAGTGGATCCAATGGTGCTTTAAAGAGTCCCTATTCTGCTTTTCATGGTTTTATAGTGTGTTAGGTTTTTAAGAGAGGACTCTTTAAAGTAGAGACACTGCATACTGATATACACCTGAACATCAGCAGGAGAGGACTCTTTAAAGTAGAGACACTACATACTGATATACACCTGAACATCAGCAGGAGAGGACTCTTTAAAGTAGAGACACTACATACTGATATACACCTGAACATCAGCAGGAGAGAACTCTTTAAAGTAGAGACACTACATACTGATATACACCTGAACATCAGCAGGAGAGGACTCTTTAAAGTAGAGACACTACATACTGATATACACCTGGACATCAGCAGGAGAGGACTCTTTAAAGTAGAGACACTACATACCGATATACAACTGAACATCAGCAGGAGAGGACTCTTTAAAGTAGAGACACTACATACTGATATACACCTGAACATCAGCAGGAGAGAACTCTTTAAAGTAGAGACACTACATACTGATATACACCTGAACATCAGCAGGAGAGGACTCTTTAAAGTAGAGACACTACATACTGATATACACCTGAACATCAACAGGAGAGGACTCTTTAAAGTAGAGACACTACATACCGATATACAACTGAACATCAGCAGGAGAGGACTCTTTAAAGTAGAGACACTACATACCGATATACACCTGAACATCAGCAAGAGAGGACTCTTTAAAGTAGAGACACTACATACCGATACACACCTGAATATCAGCAGGAGAGGACTCTTTAAAGTAGAGACACTACACACTGATATACACCTGAACATCAGCAGGAGAGGACTCTTTAAAGTAGAGACACTACATACTGATATACACCTGAACATCAGCAGGAGAGGACTCTTTAAAGTAGAGACACTACATACTGATATACACCTGAACATCAGCAGGAGAGGACTCTTTAAAGTAGAGACACTACATACTGATATACACCTGAACATCAGCAGGAGAGGACTCTTTAAAGTAGAGACACTACATACTGATATACACCTGAACATCAGCAGGAGAGGACTCTTTAAAGTAGAGACACTGCATACTGATATACACCTGAACATCAGCAGGAGAGGACTCTTTAAAGTAGAGACACTACATACTGATATACACCTGAACATCAGCAGGAGAGGACTCTTTAAAGTAGAGACACTACATACTGATAAACACCTGAACATCAACAGGAGAGGACTCTTTAAAGTAGAGACACTACATACTGATATACACCTGAACATCAGCAGGAGAGGACTCTTTAAAGTAGAGACACTACATACTGATATACACCTGAACATCAGCAGGAGAGGACTCTTTAAAGTAGAGACACTACATACTGATATACACCTGAACATCAGCAGGAGAGGACTCTTTAAAGTAGAGACACTACATACTGATATACACCCGAACATCAGCAGGAGAGGACACTTTAAAGTAGAGACACTACATACTGATATACACCTGAACATCAGCACGAGAGGACTCTTTAAAGTAGAGACACTACATACTGATATACACCTGAACATCAGCAGGAGAGGACTCTTTAAAGTAGAGACACTACATACTGATATACACCTGAACATCAGCAGGAGAGGACTCTTTAAAGTAGAGACACTACATACTGACATACACCTGAACATCAGCAGGAGAGGACTCTTTAAAGTAGAGACACTACATACTGATATACACCTGAACATCAGCAGGAGAGGACTCTTTAAAGTAGAGACACTACATACTGATATACACCTGAACATCAGCAGGAGAGGACTCTTTAAAGTAGAGACACTACATACTGATATACACCTGAACATCAGCAGGAGAGGACTCTTTAAAGTAGAGACACTACATACTGATATACACCTGAACATCAGCAGGAGAGGACTCTTTAAAGTAGAGACACTACATACTGATATACACCTGAACATCATCAGGAGAGGACTCTTTAAAGTAGAGACACTACATACTGATATACACCTGAACATCAGCAGGAGAGGACTCTTTAAAGTAGAGACACTACATACTGATATACACCTGAACATCAGCAGGAGAGGACTCTTTAAAGTAGAGACACTACATACTGATATACACCTGAACATCAGCAGGAGAGGACTCTTTAAAGTAGAGACACTACATACTGATATACACCTGAACATCAGCAGGAGAGGACTCTTTAAAGTAGAGACACTACATACTGATATACACCTGAACATCAGCAGGAGAGGACTCTTTAAAGTAGAGACACTACATACTGATATACACCTGAACATCAGCAGGAGAGGACTCTTTAAAGTAGAGACACTACATACTGATATACACCTGAACATCAGCAGGAGAGGACTCTTTAAAGTAGAGACACTACATACTGATATACACCTGAACATCAGCAGGAGAGGACTCTTTAAAGTAGAGACACTACATACTGATATACACCTGAACATCAGCAGGAGAGGACTCTTTAAAGTAGAGACCCTACATACTGATATACACCTGAACATCAGCAGGAGAGGACTCTTTAAAGTAGAGACACTACATACTGATATACACCTGAACATCAGCAGGAGAGGACTCTTTAAAGTAGAGACACTACATACTGATATACACCTGAACATCAGCAGGAGAGGACTCTTTAAAGTAGAGACACTACATACTGATATACACCTGAACATCAGCAGGAGAGGACTCTTTAAAGTAGAGACACTACATACTGATATACACCTGAACATCAGCAGGAGAGGACTCTTTAAAGTAGAGACACTACATACTGATATACACCTGAACATCAGCAGGAGAGGACTCTTTAAAGTAGAGACCCTACATACTGATATACACCTGAACATCAGCAGGAGAGGACTCTTTAAAGTAGAGACACTACATACTGATATACACCTGAACATCAGCAGGAGAGGACTCTTTAAAGTAGAGACACTACATACTGATATACACCTGAACATCAGCAGGAGAGGACTCTTTAAAGTAGAGACACTACATACTGATATACACCTGAACATCAGCAGGAGAGGACTCTTTAAAGTAGAGACACTACATACTATTGGTGTTAATATGTGGAGATTATTCTGCTGAACAACACATGTAAATCTCATAAACGTGTTGCTACAGATCTTATTTTCTGGAATACTCAAACATCTCATGCTTTTCCCCAACACCACATCAGACTAAAGTCTCGTGGTAATTATCAGTACCATGGGGTGTGTGTGTGTGTGTGTGTGTGTGTGTGTGTGTGGGTTTGTGGGTGTGTGTGTGTAGCCTCTTTAAAACCCATGATATGTTTAATCTGATAATCTGATCATGTCATTAGCCTTTAAATCCCGACCATGAGACGCAGAATCGTCAGTTAAAGTCTGTGAGGATATTTTGTGAAGTTTTCTACATCAATCACCTCTGTAACTGAAAACATGACGTACAATAACACATTCACACACACTGCAGCTCCAGGTCGAACTGCAGAATCCCAGTGTGTTTATACGAACATATCTCACTGTTTTAACACCAACGTTCACAACAGTGCACATCAACTCCTCTTGTTTCAATTATTTCTACATTTCAAGTCCTTTTCGACTAAATAGACGAAAATGTTCTGCTTCTTAATCCCTAAAAAAAACCACCGTAATTCCTTTCAGTGCTTACATTTAAATAAAAAATACACTTAATGCAAATCAGCTCATATCAGTACTTGGAAATAAGTGATTTTCTGTCCTTTCAATCGTTCTAAGCCAGGGATGGGCAACTTTGATGGTGGTGGGGGCCACATCATTGATGTACTGGCCACCAGGGGGCCGCAGATTCACTTGGAACACACACAAAAATTCCATGTGTTGCATGTAATTATTAACAAATATACTAAGTCTGACATCTTCATTGACATTTTACAATCAAAGGGAACATCCTCTAATAAGCTCACTAAACAAATATCAGTTCACAGAAATGTTATTTCATTTGCACAAGTGGCATGTTTGTATTAAACAGATTATTAAACAGTGGAATACAACTATTTTAAACTATTGGAAAGCACGGAAAATGTGTGTGTATTGAGATTAACCATTAAGATGACATAAACATGAAGTCATGAACACTAACCCAGACGTTAGTTGTCTAACTTGAACCTAAAACACTTGTAGCCAGTCTCTGCATTCCCCTTATTCCACAATAAGGGGAATGTCAACACAGACACCTGTCACTCTGCTGTTCCTCAGCGCCGCCCCCCCTCCCTCCCGCTGAAATTATGAATGAAAAGCGTAGTAATCATAGATAACACGGCAGGGTCCGTGACAGTTTGTTTTCATCTGATTTCAAATAAACAAAGTCTTGGTTTTAAGAATATTAAACTTGTTTCTCCAAATTCAGATGATAAATACAACTTTTAAGCTTGTAAAGGCATAATTACAAGAGGCAACTTAACGTCACAGCAGGCATAACAACAGCCGGTGTTTCTTGTGAGGGTTTCCCCGGGAAACAAACACAATACACACAATATGCGTCACAGATTATTTTGCGTATGTACGCAGCTCGCGACGTAACTAGGAGTCTAGTGGACGGTATCAGAACTACAAGTAAAAAAAAAAAAAAAAAAAAATTATTTTTTATTAATTACGTTGTTTATAAATTAATCTGAGGGCCGCAAAAAGAGGAGCTGGGGGCCGCCGCCATTTGCCCATCCCTGTTCTAAGTGATAACATCTTAATTGATGTTTAATATTAATGAGTACTCGTCAATTAACACTTAATCTGCTGTCACTGCTCAGATAACACTGCAGACACAACTACGTCACACACACACACACACACACACTATATACATCACTTCAGGGGACATTACATTGACTTACATGCATTTTCTGGAGACTTATCCTAACCTTAACCAAGTCTTCACCCTAAAATTAATGATCCCCCTCATGAGACCTCCAATTTGTCCCCATAAGGGAGGTGAGTCCCCACACGTGACTATGTAGACAGATTTAGGTCCCCACAAGTATAGTAATGCCAGGCCACACACACACGCACACGCACACACACACACACACACACACACACACACACACTCACTCACCCGGCAGGATAAGCCAACAGTCCCGTTCGGGGGTCGCAGGCCAACGCTCGGTTCCCCGGGGCGGTGATACCCAGAACCTTCTCTAAGGTCACCTGTGGGACAGAAAACATCAACGTTATTATAAACATTACTTCAACTTGCAGAGAGTTCACACCTGTGCCACACACACACTTGATGTTCGCTTGGACCTTGGCCATAAAACCCAACACACACACACACACACACACACACACACACACACACAGTTCTGTACTTTGTTTAACGTGCTGAAGGTGCCATGTCTGCAAAAAACCAAATAAAGAGATTTTGAAAGAGAGAAGTGTTGCCATAAAACTAATAGAAATGGAGCTAATTCTTTATCAAAATGTACCCAAAATGTCTCCCAACGAGTCGGTCAGTTTAATCAGCTGACTGGACCACTGATGTCCAGTTTTATACATTTACGTTTTGCGTGGTGACCAATAGGCTCGTAGCTGCAGACAGGAAGTCGCACACCTGACTGAAGCTTTAAATAGACCTGATTTTACTTGGAAATGTTCACAGCACACATCCAAACACACATTTACTTCACACTCCATGCTGCTAAAATAATTCCCTCCTGTCCAATCAGATTGAAGTATAGTCCATCAGTGTGTCTTTTTTTCCCAGCATGCCTCACTTTGCATCAAACTAAACATAGTCCCGTCTAACGTTCTGTCTTCCTCTCCTGACCGCTGTTAGCATGTTAGCATGTTAGCGTGTGATCAGCTGTGGTTTGGTGCAAAAGCTAAGCTAATAACAGCAGTACAGAGTCTGCACTGTGTGTGTGTGTGTGTGTGTGTGTGTGTGTGTGTGTGTGTGTGTGTGTGTGTGTGGGTGTTCCTCACATGATTCTCCTCCCTCTGCACAAACTCTATTTATGTTTTCTCTGGTTCTTCCTCTCGTCTCTCTCACGTTAAACACACTCAGATGATTCACCAGCTGACTTTGTTTCGGCAGAGATGAGTCACACACTGAATATATCGCCGTCTCTTCCACACACACACACACACACACACACACACACACACACACACACACACACACACACACACACACACACACACACACACACACACACACACACACACACACACACACACACACACACACACACACACACACACACACACACACACACACACACACACACACACACACACACACACACACACACACACACACACACACACACACACACACACACACACACACACACACACACACACACACACACACACACACACACACACACACACACACACACACACACACACACACACTTCCCCTCCTCCATGACCAAGAGGACCCATCGAACTATTTCAGTTTACTTTTTTTTAAACACTATATTTACCGAATTTTCCTGATTCAGTTATATCATTACAAATACATGACGATGAAGTGAATAAATAAACTTTAAAAAAAAGAAACGTTATTTACTTGACACACTTTGTTTACTTCTTGAACATAGTGACATCACTACGGAAAACTCACGCTTCTATTGGCTAACGCTCAACCACATCTTACGTGATAGGCTAAGGGGCGGATTGTTGACCAATCACAACAGAGCACATGTTGCATTGTGGGAAAAGCCTGGCCTTCAGATTCTTATTTGCAGATCATTGAGAATACGACAAATAAAGCCTTTCAATCTCTTTGAATCTCCACATGTGACACACAGATGTGCACGAGGATCTCCTCCATCCTCACATCCTTTCCTCATCTCCTTCTACCGTGAGTGGGACTGATGCAAGGAAAGGAGGTGAGTGAAGGCAGGAGGAAGGAGAAGGAAGTGAGGAGACTACAGATAGTACTACACATTGTGCAGATACTACAGATAGTACTACACATTGTACAGATACTATCGATAGTACAACACATTGTGCAGATACTACAGATAGTACTACACATTGTACAGATACTACAGATAGTACTACACATTGTACAGATACTACAGATAGTACAACACATTGTGCAGATACTACAGATAGTACTACACATTGTACAGATACTACAGATAGTACTACACATTGTACAGATACTACAGATAGCACTACACATTGTACAGATACTACAGATAGTACTACACATTGTACGGATACTACAGATAGTACTACACATTGTACAGATACTACAGATAGCACTACACATTGTACAGATACTACAGATAGTACTACACATTGTACATATACTACAGATAGTACTACACATTGTACGGATACTACAGATAGTACTACACATTGTACAGATACTACAGATAGCACTACACATTGTACAGATACTACAGATAGTACTACACATTGTACATATACTACATATAGTACTACACATTGTACAGATACTACAGATAGTACTACACATTGTACAGATACTATAGATAGTACAACACATTGTGCAGATACTATAGATAGTACAACACATTGTGCAGATACTACAGATAGTACTACACATTGTACAGATACTACAGATAGTACTACACATTGTACATATACTACAGATAGTACTACACATTGTACAGATACTACAGATAGTACTACACATTGTACATATACTACATATAGTACTACACATTGTACAGATACTACAGATAGTACTACACATTGTGCAGATACCACAGATAGTACTACACATTGTACAGATACTACAGATAGTACTACACATTGTACAGATACTACAGATAGTACTACACATTGTACGGATACTACAGATAGTACTACACATTGTGCAGATACTACAGATAGTACTACACATTGTGCAGATACTACAGATAGTACTACACATTGTACAGATACTACAGATAGTACTACACATTGTACAGATACTACAGATAGTACTACACATTGTACAGATACTACAGATAGTACTACACATTGTACAGATACTACAGATAGTACTACACATTGTACAGATACTACAGATAGTACTACACATTGTGCAGATACTACAGATAGTACTACACATTGTACAGATACCACAGATAGTACTACACATTGTACAGATACTACAGATAGTACTACACATTGTACAGATACTACAGATAGTACTACACATTGTACAGATACTACAGATAGTACTACACATTGTACAGATACTACAGATAGTACTACACATTGTACAGATACTACAGATAGTACTACACATTGTACATATACTACAGATAGTACTACACATTGTGCAGATACTACAGATAGTACTACACATTGTACAGATACTACAGATAGTACTACACATTGTACAGATACTACAGATAGTACTACACATTGTGCAGATACTACAGATAGTACTACACATTGTACAGATACTACAGATAGTACTACACATTGTGCAGATACTACAGATAGTACTACACATTGTACATATACTACATATAGTACTACACATTGTACAGATACTACAGATAGTACTACACATTGTACAGATACTACAGATAGTACTACACATTGTGCAGATACTACAGATAGTACTACACATTGTACAGATACTACAGATAGTACTACACATTGTACAGATACTACAGATAGTACTACACATTGTGCAGATACTACAGATAGTACTACACATTGTACAGATACTACAGATAGTACTACACATTGTGCAGATACTACAGATAGCACTACACATTGTACAGATACTACAGATAGTACTACACATTGTACATATACTACATATAGTACTACACATTGTACAGATACTACAGATAGTACTACACATTGTACAGATACTATAGATAGTACAACACATTGTGCAGATACTATAGATAGTACAACACATTGTGCAGATACTACAGATAGTACTACACATTGTACAGATACTACAGATAGTACTACACATTGTACATATACTACAGATAGTACTACACATTGTACAGATACTACAGATAGTACTACACATTGTACATATACTACATATAGTACTACACATTGTACAGATACTACAGATAGTACTACACATTGTGCAGATACCACAGATAGTACTACACATTGTACAGATACTACAGATAGTACTACACATTGTACAGATACTACAGATAGTACTACACATTGTACGGATACTACAGATAGTACTACACATTGTGCAGATACTACAGATAGTACTACACATTGTACAGATACCACAGATAGTACTACACATTGTACAGATACTACAGATAGTACTACACATTGTACAGATACTACAGATAGTACTACACATTGTACAGATACTACAGATAGTACTACACATTGTACAGATACTACAGATAGTACTACACATTGTACAGATACTACAGATAGTACTACACATTGTACATATACTACAGATAGTACTACACATTGTGCAGATACTACAGATAGTACTACACATTGTACATATACTACATATAGTACTACACATTGTACAGATACTACAGATAGTACTACACATTGTACAGATACTACAGATAGTACTACACATTGTGCAGATACTACAGATAGTACTACACATTGTACAGATACTACAGATAGTACTACACATTGTGCAGATACTACAGATAGTACTACACATTGTACATATACTACATATAGTACTACACATTGTACAGATACTACAGATAGTACTACACATTGTACAGATACTACAGATAGTACTACACATTGTACAGATACTACAGATAGTACTACACATTGTACAGATACTACAGATAGTACTACACATTGTACAGATACTACAGATAGTACTACACATTGTACATATACTACAGATAGTACTACACATTGTGCAGATACTACAGATAGTACTACACATTGTACAGATACTACAGATAGTACTACACATTGTGCAGATACTACAGATAGTACTACACATTGTACATATACTACATATAGTACTACACATTGTACAGATACTACAGATAGTACTACACATTGTACAGATACTACAGATAGTACTACACATTGTGCAGATACTACAGATAGTACTACACATTGTACAGATACTACAGATAGTACTACACATTGTACAGATACTACAGATAGTACTACACATTGTGCAGATACTACAGATAGTACTACACATTGTACAGATACTACAGATAGTACTACACATTGTGCAGATACTACAGATAGTACTACACATTGTACAGATACTATAGATAGTACTACACATTGTACGGATACTACAGATAGTACTACACATTGTACGGATACTACGTGTACTCCTGCAGCAGTTTTAGTACACAGGTGTTCCTCAGATGTTTGAGGTCAAAGAGTCAGACTGAAGAGATGTGAAGTGTTTCCCAGAGGAGACCATTACTGTACACACACACACACACACACACACACACACACACACACACACTCTCTCACACACACACACACACACACACACACACACACGCACACGCACGCACACGCACACACACACGGTTTGGCCGCAGGCATGCAGACTGAGGGGGGGAGGGGAAGCTAGACAGTTTTGTTTTTACTAAGAACAATGACATTTAGAAATAATGTAAACTTTTCAAAATAAAAGAAGAAAACTGACAAAGTAAAAGTCTAGCATTTGGACAAAGGGTCACATGATCAGCTGATTTATTTACACAGCAGGTAATATTCAGGTTTGATGGATATTCATTTATAAAATGATCTTTTGTAACATACTTGTTACATACATGTTTGCATATGCACAGAAAGAGAATGTTACGTCTTAATCCTCAGAAACGTTTACAGACATTCATCCTTATTCACGGGACTATGTACCCATGTATTTCCATGCAGGTTTAACACAAATACATTCACCCGCATACCAACACGTACACAGTCTGCATACCTTTGTGTACTTATACTTTAATATGTCAGCAGTTTTATGCATTTTTTTTAACTGCCTTTTTAGTCAAGTATTTGCTTGTGTATGTGTATTTCTATTTCTATATATGCATTGATATTTGTTTCTGTTAAGACTTTGAGTTGAAACACAGCAGGATTTCAAAAAGAAATCAGCTTTTTAAGAAGCTATAATAAATAAATGAAACAGTGGTGTTTTCTTCTTCTTCTCTCGTCATTAACTGGTGACCCTTTTCTTCTATCATGCAGCCCTTTAGGAGTGAACCACTAATGGCGCGTTTCCACTGCAGGCCTCGCTCGGTTCGGCTAGGCCTTATTAGGCCCGGCTCACATTAATGCTGCGCTTCCATTACAGTTTAGGAACTGGGGTAGTTACTATAGTAACGCAGTGTAGGCGGAGCCCCAGAAAAACAACACAGCCGTTAGCTGTTAGCGCTCAGAGCTCACAGCTCCTCATATCTGTTCAGAAACTAGACAGAAGTGAAACAAGTACAAACCACAGACTGCCTGTGTCATGGAGAATACAGTCGCTGGTTTATTTATGTCTGTAGGCCGTTGCTGTGAGTGTGGACGGTCGGAGCATATATAGCGTTAGCTTAGCCAAGCTACATTCAGAAAACACGCATTTTAAAAGGTGTTTCTCTGCCGTCTGACTGCAGACTTGTCAAAGCATTAATTCATGGTCTTTACTAACCGGTATCAGTGTGTTGTTACTTCGGCACCATTTTGAAACGTGTATTACAATTAAATCACGGTCAAATATGTTCATCTTGTTGTAGTTGTAGCCCCTTGCCAGCGATTCTCTCTCTAGTTTAGCATGCTCAGCCCGACTCAGCCCGGTTGTTCCTGGCCCTAGAACCACGATTTAGTCGGGCCAGAAAAAAGGTGAAAAAGTTGCACCGGGCCAAAACTAGGCCAAGTGGAAACGCAACCAAGAACGGGCCCCGCACGGCTCGGCACGCTTAAAGCGAGCTACCCGCTGCAGTGGAAACGCGCCGTAACTGTCCTCATAAAGTGAAAACACACTTAAGCTTAGTTTACATGTAACACACACACACACACACACACACACACACACACACACACACACACACACACACACACACACACACACACACACACACACACACACACACACACACACACACACACACAGCTCGAAGCATTGTGGGAGTTTTTACAGGCCGACTGACTGAAGCTGCTGACAGATGGATGGAAGCCCTGCAGGGACAAACAGACATGAACAACCTGACGGACAGGATGCTCTCAGTGTGTGTGTGTGTGTGTGTGTGTGTGTGTGTGTGTGTGTGTTATTACTGTTTCACTGAGCATTGAACCTGCAAGACTACACTCAATGACAACATCTTTCAAATAATGGCAGTGTTAACGTTGCCTTTTTTACTTAAATTTCTCTTTTTCTCTTAGATCTTATCCCAACAATACTGTGTGAATCGACACATAAAGTATCAACAATATTATTGACTATAACTAATAATAATATTCAAGTTTTGGTATTAAAGTTAGAAACTGAAATTAAACTGAAATGTTTAAATGGACCGGATGTTCGAAACTTTATTGACTCCAACTGAGTCGAACAAACTGCGGAGGACTGCTGCATGCCTGTGTGTGTGTGTGTGTGTGTGTGTGTGTGTGTGTGTGTGTGTGTGTGTGTGTGTGTGTGTGTGTGTGTGTGTGTGTGGTTTAAAATATGCCGACACAGCAGAAAGCAGTGAGTGTGAATACCCATCTTAATGTCCATGCAGCACCCAGTACATCCCACACACACGCACACGCGCACACACACACACACACACACTGAATCCTATCTATTAAATATGAAATACTGAAGATCAGTATTATTGGATGGAGTCGGTCGTGCTGCCTGTGTGTGCATGTGAATATGATGTGAGGAGCAGAGGCATTAGTTTGTAAAGCAAAGATGTTTAATGGCACTTTCTGAATGAAGACAGTTTTATATAAGAGACCTTCATGTATGTACTGTTGACACTTGTTTTCCTTGCCCATATGTTTGCATATATTAAAAGGAAACAAAAAATCCAACATCAGATCGTGAACATTTTCATCCTGAGTTACTTTGAAAAAGCTAAAGAATAGAGCATGTTTTATGGGATGTATCATGTAAGAAATAACAAGCTTACACAATGTTGCCTTATTATTAATGCTTTATGAATGCAGGGGGACTTCATGAAGTTTAATTTGCACTAAAAGGACGAAAAGTTTAAGCATATTTTGAGTATTGGGATAATATCCTGAAATCCAATGATTTTGGCCATGGCCTGTTATTTTTAAATTGCCCCATAGTACCAGGAATAACAAATTATACAGCATACTTCACAAGGATATTATACACATATGAACGTGTGTGTGTGTGTGTGTGTGTGTGTGTACAGTACATGGGGGTTCTGAGCTCATGTGTGTGTGTGTGTGTGTGTGTGTGTGTGTGTGTGTGTGTGTGTGTGTGTGTGTGTGTGTGTTGTGTGTGTGTGTGTGTGTGTGTGTGTGTGTGTACCTTGTCGCTGAGGTCCTCTTTGTGCCGCGCCGCGCCGCTCCTCCGCCTCAGTTTGATGGACGGGGAGCGCAGCAGGTTCTTGATGCGGCTGCGGATCGTGCCGCTTCCCTCCGCCGCGCTCATCGCGCTGCTAGCTGCCCGGCTAACTGTCCCTGTCAGCGGCTACTGGAGCCTGTCTGTATCGCTCTGTCCTCCACTGCTGTCATGCTGCCGGAAGAGGAGGGTTCAGCCTGTCCTGGTTCTGGGCTGATCCGGGTCACGGGCTGCGGTTCCGCTCCTGCTCCGCATCCTATTCCTCCGCCGCGGCGAAGACACGAAGCGAAGCGGCTTCAAGCAACAGACCGGACTGAGCAGAGCGTCAAGACCGCGTGCGGCAGCGACACAAACACTTCCGCCCGGCCTTTTCAAAATAAAACCACTATATCTCGGACTGGTAGCTCAGCAGTAGCTTGGTGAGAATAACTTCAGTCTTTCTTTAAATCTTTCGACTTTGACATAAAATCATAACAAGGAAACAAACTAAATACAAATAAAATGCACATAGGATTCGGGATACAAAATAAACAAGTGTGTGCTACTTTACCTAACCATTAAAATTTCTTAAATCATCTGGAATTACCTCTGCAGCCTCATATACACATATACACGATCAATGTGTTCGTTATTCTCTAAATGTAAGTGTAATTTAAACAACACCTTATCCTTTGGGTTTAACCGTTTCCACGCCAATACCGTACTTTTACTTTGACAGTGAAGTCACAGTGAAGTCACTTCCGGTGTCTTCATATCTGACCCAGTTTGACGCATTTGACGCTGTAGCGAACACCGTGTGCAGCAGCGCCATCCAGCGGCAGAACTACAAACCACAGCTTGAAACTACAAGTGTTCAGAATCAGAATCATCTTTAAATTATATTTGTTTAATTTCGTTTTGTAGGTTTTGAGCATACATACAGATTAATCAAAAGCAATACAATGGAAGAAATTGAAAAATATGAAAATGTGTCAAACCAATGCATTTAAAGGTCTCCTATCATGCAAAATGCACTTTGTGATGTCTTCTCTTCATCAACATGTGTCCCGGTGTGTCGGGGAACTCACGCAGCGTCAGAGAATAAAACCCTCTCTCTTTTCCTCCGTACCCAAATCTCTAAAAACGGGGAACAACGGAGCTGATCCAGATTTGCGTCCGATACGACGTAACATCTGAAATGTGGACCCACGGGCCAATCAGAAACAATGCCCGACTGTTTTGGACGTAATATGGTCGGTGTTTACATTAGCATCGCTAACACTCAGAGCTAACCTGTGCTGGAGAGCATGTGTGTGAAGAAGCAGGAAGTAGAAAGGAACTCACCTTGTGGTATAACCGGCAAGAGAGAAAGCCTTTGAGCTCCAGACTGTTTCAGATCCTTGATGATCCATGATATGGAGTTTCATCACGGCAGCATTTAGTTTAGACGGTAGCTGCCGGGTCCCGCATGAGCTCAGACCCCTCCTCTTTATTTTTTTAAAGCTTTATCCCCAAATCAGCACTTTAGAAACAGGAAGTGAAATAGAGGGATATGAGGCATGGCTAGAATGATCTGTTTGGTATTTTGAGCAAAACACTTCATAGACATGTTTTTTATATATCTGAGGCCTATGCTATTCCCTAAACATAGCATGATAGGTGACCTTTAAGTTACTGTATGTCAACTAAAGAAAGAAAGATAGTGATTGATCAGATTTCAGCTGCACAAACAGCTATTTTAACCTCTCTTTACTTCCATACAACAATCTGTTAGGGTAAAGCGCACAGAGGAAGTACATTACAAACTAAATGCAGTGTTTTCAGCCCTTCTACTCAAAGGTATTTATAAAACAAAGAAACGAGACGTCAGGAGTTCGTATTTAAACTTTATTTAGGGTATATTATCACAGTATGTATCATGTGCTGCGAGTCGCTTCCGATGGAGAACGTATATTTACATCTAAGTTTTTTTTCAACACGTACAAAAATAAAAAAATTCAAAACAAATGAAACAACTGTACACTGTACACACACAAAGAAAAGCAGCTGATGCAACAGAGCTGATGTTCAATAAAACACCAGCCCGGTCCTTTAATCGTCACGGTAACACTGCGCAGGTACAGCTGAGTGTAAACAGACTTAGTGTTGTTATTCTTCAAATATAAAGAAACGTCACACTCTTTTAATTCCCATAGCAGGTCCTGTGTTTATATGTTAAAAATGTCTTTGGAACATGACCGGAACAAAGAAACTGAAATATATGTCGTGAAAATCTTTCAATTAAATGACTATCGTAACACACAACAAGATTTCAGAATAAAATTGGAATATTTTAAGAAGAAATAGCATAATTTTTATTTAAATCAAGTTTTTTTTTTCACCTTTTGTGCTATCGTGAACATTGATATTTTCCTCAAAATATTTCCACTTATTGAACTTAGCGCTCGGTAAAATACTGCAACTGTTTTACACATCAGACACACACTCACGAGTTTGAACGACTGAAAATGTCAACTTTCTCCTATGATGAGTAACTTTCATGGCAACTATGACTCGGCAACCTTTCTCCTAAAAGTTGCTGCACGTTGCCAGTCAGAGCGTCAACTGAAACGCAAGAGGACGGAGGTGAAGAGATACATTCATAAATATGGTGAACATGAGATCTGATCGTCTGTTAACGACGTGTGAACAGTTCTGAATCGCCGCCAAGGTTACAGGAGGCCAGGCTTCCGATTGGCTCGCTGGTGTGTCAGGTGCTTCTGCTGCACAGAACACTAACAAGGAATGAGTCCTGGAAATCACTCGGCTTTTTTACAACATCTGGCTACCTCCTTTTGAAGTCAACGGTTTTCAGACAGGTTTTTGTTGAGAAGCACGAAAGTATTCTAACAAGTGAATTTCCACACTGGTTTATGACATTATACCGCAGTAAATACCCCACTGGTGAATTTTAGGTGTCTGAATGAGACGATTAAACGTCATCACGCTAGTTTGTGGAGATTATCCTGCTGAACAAGACGAGTACGTTTCATAAACATGTGTTAGCGACAGATCTTATTTCCTGCACTATTGCTTTTCTTTCGAGGCAGCCCTTGTGATGCCAACGTCATCATTTCACCACTCTACTGTTGCTGAAACTAAACCGTACTCAAAGAGCCAATCAGACGACCCATGACCAACTTTGCTGTGACATCATCATCAGTCTGTGACATCATCAGCTGGGGGGGTTTCCTCTCAGCCCCAGAGGAACTAGTCTTGGCATTGGCCTCCAGGCCACGCCGCCATCTTTTTTCTCTCCTCCTCCTCCGCCTTCTTCTTCTCCTCCTCCTTCTTCTTCTTCTTCTTCTTCTTCCCCATCGCTGTTGGCGGGTTCCATTACTTTCTCGGCCCCGCCCACTTTCATCTGCTGCAGAGGGGGCGGAGCCAGGACGCCACCTCCACCTTTAGCGTTTTCAGTCGTTGTCGACTCCTCAGAGTCAGAGTCCAGCTCTAGGGCCCAGGGGCTCAGGACGGGTCCTTTCTCCTCTTTAGCTCCGCCCCCTGATGACAACCCCGGTAACAGGACACTGGTTGTTGTTGATGCTGTGGTGACGGTCCGCTGGTTGAGGAAGTCGATCTCGTTGAGGAGGGACATCAGACCCTCGTCATCTTTTGTCTGCTCGTCTTTCTGCTGCTGCTCCAGAGACCCCTTCATTCCCAGGACCTCAGCCCCAGGATCAGCACTCTTTCCTGGGCAGGGAGAGGAGGACGGGCCCTGGTTGGAGGGTGGAGGCGGAGAGGATCTGGGATCAGGAGGGATTTCAGCCACTTTCTGGGGAGGTGGTGGAGTTTGTGTTTTTTCGTGTGGTTGTTGTTGTTGTTGTTGTAGCATTTGTTGTAGTAGGATCTGTTGCTGTTGTTGTTCTTGTATTTGTTGTAGTATCTGTTGGTGTTCTGCAGTTGATGGTGGAACCAAATGAAGCAGGTTGTTTAAGTCTCCAGCTGTAATAATAAAACAGATCAGCTGGTGTCAGGATGTAAGATCAGAAAACAACTAAATTACTTTCATACGTTCACGAGTCAGTAATGAGTAAAATATGATGGCATGTAAATGAGTTAGTTTCAAAGTATTTGTACTGGTGAATTATTTATTTGCAAAGTTGCTATTTAGTTAAGAAACTATTAGGTTAGTTACGTTTAGTTGGTTAGTTGAGTTACCTGTGTGGTTAGTTAGCTAGTTAGCTAGTTGAGTTACCTGTGTGGTTAGTTAGCTAGTTGAGTTACCTGTGTGGTTAGTTAGGTAGTTAGCTAGTTGAGTTACCTGTGTGGTTGGTTAGCTAGTTAGCTAGTTGAGTTACCTGTGTGGTTGGTTAGCTAGTTAGCTAGTTGAGTTACCTGTGTGGTTAGTTAGCTAGTTTAGTTACCTGTGTGGTTAGTTAGGTAGTTAGCTAGTTGAGTTACCTGTGTGGTTAGTTAGCTAGTTAGCTAGTTGAGTTACCTGTGTGGTTAGTTAGGTAGTTAGCTAGTTGAGTTACCTGTGTGGTTAGTTAGCTAGTTAGCTAGTTGAGTTACCTGTGTGGTTAGTTAGCTAGTTGAGTTACCTGTGTGGATAGTTAGCTAGTTGAGTTACCTGTGTGGTTAGTTAGGTAGTTAGCTAGTTGAGTTACCTGTGTGGTTAGTTAGGTAGTTGAGTTACCTGTGTGGTTAGTTAGCTAGTTAGCTAGTTGAGTTACCTGTGTGGTTAGTTAGCTAGTTGAGTTACCTGTGTGGTTGGTTAGCTAGTTAGCTAGTTGAGTTACCTGTGTGGTTGGTTAGCTAGTTAGCTAGTTGAGTTACCTGTGTGGTTAGTTAGCTAGTTTAGTTACCTGTGTGGTTAGTTAGGTAGTTAGCTAGTTGAGTTACCTGTGTGGTTAGTTAGCTAGTTAGCTAGTTGAGTTACCTGTGTGGTTAGTTAGGTAGTTAGCTAGTTGAGTTACCTGTGTGGTTAGTTAGCTAGTTAGCTAGTTGAGTTACCGTGTGGTTAGTTAGCTAGTTGAGTTACCTGTGTGGATAGTTAGCTAGTTGAGTTACCTGTGTGGTTAGTTAGGTAGTTAGCTAGTTGAGTTACCTGTGTGGTTAGTTAGGTAGTTGAGTTACCTGTGTGGTTAGTTAGCTAGTTAGCTAGTTGAGTTACCTGTGTGGTTAGTTAGGTAGTTGAGTTACCTGTGTGGATAGTTAGCTAGTTGAGTTACCTGTGTGGTTAGTTAGGTAGTTAGCTAGTTGAGTTACCTGTGTGGTTAGTTAGCTAGTTAGCTAGTTGAGTTACCTGTGTGGTTAGTTAGCTAGTTGAGTTACCTGTGTGGATAGTTAGCTAGTTGAGTTACCTGTGTGGTTAGTTAGGTAGTTAGCTAGTTGAGTTACCTGTGTGGTTAGTTAGGTAGTTGAGTTACCTGTGTGGTTAGTTAGCTAGTTGAGTTACCTGTGTGGTTAGTTAGCTAGTTGAGTTACCTGTGTGGTTGGTTAGCTAGTTAGCTAGTTGAGTTACCTGTGTGGTTGGTTAGCTAGTTAGCTAGTTGAGTTACCTGTGTGGTTAGTTAGCTAGTTTAGTTACCTGTGTGGTTAGTTAGGTAGTTAGCTAGTTGAGTTACCTGTGTGGTTAGTTAGCTAGTTAGCTAGTTGAGTTACCTGTGTGGTTAGTTAGGTAGTTAGCTAGTTGAGTTACCTGTGTGGTTAGTTAGCTAGTTGAGTTACCTGTGTGGTTAGTTAGCTAGTTGAGTTACCTGTGTGGATAGTTAGCTAGTTGAGTTACCTGTGTGGTTAGTTAGGTAGTTAGCTAGTTGAGTTACCTGTGTGGTTAGTTAGGTAGTTGAGTTACCTGTGTGGTTAGTTAGCTAGTTAGCTAGTTGAGTTACCTGTGTGGTTAGTTAGTAGTTGAGTTACCTGTGTGGATAGTTAGCTAGTTGAGTTACCTGTGTGGTTAGTTAGGTAGTTAGCTAGTTGAGTTACCTGTGTGGTTAGTTAGCTAGTTGAGTTACCTGTGTGGTTAGTTAGGTAGTTAGCTAGTTGAGTTACCTGTGTGGTTAGTTAGCTAGTTGAGTTACCTGTGTGGTTAGTTAGCTAGTTGAGTTATCTGTGTGGTTAGTTAGCTAGTTAGCTAGTTGAGTTACCTGTGTGGTTAGTTCGCTAGTTAGCTAGTTGAGTTACCTGTGTGGTTAGTTAGCTAGTTGAGTTACCTGTGTGGTTGGTTAGCTAGTTAGCTAGTTGAGTTACCTGTGTGGTTAGTTAGCTAGTTGAGTTACCTGTGTGGTTAGTTAGCTAGTTGAGTTACCTGTGTGGTTAGTTAGCTAGTTAGCTAGTTGAGTTACCTGTGTGGTTAGTTAGCTAGTTGAGTTACCTGTGTGGTTAGTTAGTTAGTTGAGTTACCTGTGTGGTTAGTTAGCTAGTTAGCTAGTTGAGTTACCTGTGTGGTTAGTTAGCTAGTTAGCTAGTTGAGTTACCTGTGTGGTTAGTTAGCTAGTTAGCTAGTTGAGTTACCTGTGTGGTTAGTTAGCTAGTTAGCTAGTTGAGTTACCTGTGTGGTTAGTTAGCTAGTTGAGTTACCTGTGTGGTTAGTTAGCTAGTTAGCTAGTTGAGTACCTGTGGTAGTAGGTAGCTAGTGAGTACCTGTGGTTAGTTAGGTAGTTAGCTAGTTGAGTTACCTGTGTGGTTAGTTAGGTAGTTAGCTAGTTGAGTTACCTGTGTGGTTAGTTAGCTAGTTGAGTTACCTGTGTGGTTAGCTAGCTAGTTAGCTAGTTGAGTTACCTGTGTGGTTGGTTAGCTAGTTGAGTTACCTGTGTGGTTAGTTAGCTAGTTAGCTAGTTGAGTTACCTGTGTGGTTAGTTAGCTAGTTGAGTTACCTGTGTGGTTAGTTAGCTAGTTAGCTAGTTGAGTTACCTGTGTGGTTAGTTAGCTAGTTAGCTAGTTGAGTTACCTGTGTGGTTAGTTAGGTAGTTAGCTAGTTGAGTTACCTGTGTGGTTGGTTATCTAGTTAGCTAGTTGAGTTACCTGTGTGGTTAGTTAGGTAGTTAGCTAGTTGAGTTACCTGTGTGGTTGGTTAGCTAGTTAGCTAGTTGAGTTACCTGTGTGGTTAGTTAGGTAGTTAGCTAGTTGAGTTACCTGTGTGGTTGCTTAGCTAGTTAGCTAGTTGAGTTACCTGTGTGGTTAGTTAGCTAGTTGAGTTACCTGTGTGGTTAGTTAGGTAGTTAGCTAGTTGAGTTACCTGTGTGGTTGGTTAGCTAGTTAGCTAGTTGAGTTACCTGTGTGGTTAGTTAGGTAGTTAGCTAGTTGAGTTACCTGTGTGGTTGCTTAGCTAGTTAGCTAGTTGAGTTACCTGTGTGGTTAGTTAGCTAGTTGAGTTACCTGTGTGGTTGGTTAGCTAGTTGAGTTACCTGTGTGGTTAGTTAGCTAGTTGAGTTACCTGTGTGGTTAGTTAGCTAGTTGAGTTACCTGTGTGGTTAGTTAGCTAGTTGAGTTACCTGTGTGGTTAGTTAGCTAGTTGAGTTACCTGTGTGGTTAGTTAGCTAGTTAGCTAGTTGAGTTACCTGTGTGGTTAGTTAGGTAGTTAGCTAGTTGAGTTACCTGTGGTTAGTTAGGTAGTTAGCTAGTTGAGTTACCTGTGTGGTTAGTTAGCTAGTTGAGTTACCTGTGTGGTTAGTTAGCTAGTTGAGTTACCTGTGTGGTTAGTTAGCTAGTTAGCTAGTTGAGTTACCTGTGTGGTTAGCTAGCTAGTTAGCTAGTTGAGTTACCTGTGTGGTTGGTTAGCTAGTTGAGTTACCTGTGTGGTTAGTTAGCTAGTTAGCTAGTTGAGTTACCTGTGTGGTTAGCTAGTTGAGTTACCTGTGTGGCTAGTTAGCTAGTTGAGTTACCTGTGTGGTTGGTTAGCTAGTTGAGTTACCTGTGTGGTTGGTTAGCTAGTTAGCTAGTTGAGTTACCTGTGTGGCTAGTTAGCTAGTTGAGTTACCTGTGTGGTTGGTTAGCTAGTTAGCTAGTTGAGTTACCTGTGTGGTTAGTTAGGTAGTTAGCTAGTTGAGTTACCTGTGTGGTTGGTTAGCTAGTTAGCTAGTTGAGTTACCTGTGTGGTTAGTTAGGTAGTTAGCTAGTTGAGTTACCTGTGTGGTTGCTTAGCTAGTTAGCTAGTTGAGTTACCTGTGTGGTTAGTTAGCTAGTTGAGTTACCTGTGTGGTTAGTTAGGTAGTTAGCTAGTTGAGTTACCTGTGTGGTTGGTTAGCTAGTTAGCTAGTTGAGTTACCTGTGTGGTTAGTTAGGTAGTTAGCTAGTTGAGTTACCTGTGTGGTTGCTTAGCTAGTTAGCTAGTTGAGTTACCTGTGTGGTTAGTTAGCTAGTTGAGTTACCTGTGTGGTTGGTTAGCTAGTTAGCTAGTTGAGTTACCTGTGTGGTTAGTTAGGTAGTTAGCTAGTTGAGTTACCTGTGTGGTTGGTTAGCTAGTTAGCTAGTTGAGTTACCTGTGTGGTTAGTTAGGTAGTTAGCTAGTTGAGTTACCTGTGTGGTTGGTTAGCTAGTTAGCTAGTTGAGTTACCTGTGTGGTTAGTTAGCTAGTTAGCTAGTTGAGTTACCTGTGTGGTTAGTTAGCTAGTTGAGTTACCTGTGTGGTTGGTTAGCTAGTTAGCTAGTTGAGTTACCCGTGTGGTTGGTTAGCTAGTTAGCTAGTGTTATGGTAGCTGCTGTAAATGTTACCTGTGGAGGGGTGGGGCAGAGAGGGGAGATGGATCACCTGACCAGGGATGTTGATGATTGATGTCACGCCTACAGACAGGAAGAAGACATTGTATTACTTCAAAATAAAAGCATGTCGCGGCAGAGACCAGAGTGACAGAGATCGATGGTTACCTGGTGACGGAGACGTCTGCAGCACCGTTGGGTTGAAGGTCAGAAACTGTTGCCCCGGCAACGCAGAACCGACCAATGGGAACATAGCCTGATAGCACGGCAACACAGCTGGTTTCTTAGTGCGAGACAGGATGTTGGGAACCGTCTTGGGCCTGTCCCTTTCACCTGATGCATTGTGGGAAACAGCAGGAGGAGATAGGATGTTGGGAACCATCTTGCGCCTGTCGCTTTCACCTGATGCATTGTGGGAAACAGCTGGAGGAGGCATGATGGGCGGCAGCATCTGCACGACCCTCTGAAGCTGCTGTCTGATTGGAGCAGAAAGGGGAGGATCTTTCTGAGGGAAAGAGGAAGTGATTATGATGTCGTCATCACTCGATGCTGGAGGGTCTGCGGCCCCGCCCTCTCTCTCTGCTGACAGCTGATTGGCTGTTGGGCGCCCCTTCTTCTCCTCAATCGCCGTGTGTTTGGACGTCAGGTGCTGCAGACTCCCCTGGACTCTCTGCTGAGTTGTACCTACACACACACACACACACACACACACACACACACACACACACACACACACACACACACACACACACACACACACACACACACACACACACACACACACACACACACACACACACACACACACACACACACACACACACACACACACACACACACACACACACACACACACACACACACACACACACACACACACACACACACACACACACACACACACACACACACACACACACACACACACGTTTAATTATCTAACGATATACATAGATACAGCTCACTTTTTCGAAAATAAATTAGCAAGCTGTCTGATGAACTTTCCTTATCGAAGTGCTTTATATATTTTTAAAAGGAGTATAATCAAACGTATTCAGTAAAGGTAAATACATAAATGCAATGTTAAGATACCTATTGTATCCCAACCATCACCTGGTTCCTCACCTGTTCTCTCTCTGATCTTTTTGATGAAGTTCTCTCTCTTCTGGTTCAGACAGATCTTCAGACTCTTCAGTCTCGCCGTCTCGTTCTGCAGATTCAGGATCTCCTGCTGAGCCTGAAACACAAAACAAACTGTGTTCAAATGTGTGTTTAATGTACACAAAGCTGAAGTTACACTAACGCGTGTGTGTGTATCAGTCAGACACCCTAAGGCAACTGTAAAGCTGTCAGAAAAGCTTGCGATGCAAAATACAGGTGTACCGAATACAAATAAGTAAGTACCAGTTTGTTTACATGATGCTTCCCTAGAGGGCGAACATGTGGCCTTCCTAACACTGCTGTTAAATACTATAAATGCATATTATTTGAGATCAAGTTTTTAAACAGGGTCTTGGCCATAACTACCAAATAGTCAGTAAAAGAAGAAGTCTCTCTGGTTTCTGTCTCACCTCTCTGAGCATAAAAGTCTTCGGAGAGTCTTTGGACTTCACCATGGAGCTCAGGTCTTTGAAGGCGGGGGAGTTGCTGTGAAAATCGACCGGCTTCATTTGTCTCAAACTGCTTCTGTTGACACAACATAACGACAAACACGTCAGATTACACTCACCGGGTAATCCTTTAAGGCATTCAGGGGTTTTTCTAGAAAGATATAGTATGAGGTGATACTGTGGCGCTGATCTTGTTTATACGATATATCAAGTCTCGTGAGTCATTTTTTTCGTCAATACAAAATATTTTAATGATATGTTGGTGATCAGTTCTTACTTTGAGTTCCTCTTGTTCCTCGTCCGCCGCCTCTTCACCAGCGTCTCCATGGCAAAACTCTGAACACCTTCCTCCACCTGACACACACACACACACACACACACACACACACACACACACACACACACACACACACACACACACACACACACACACACACACACACACACACACACACACACACACACACACACACACACACACACACACACACACACACACACACACACACACACACACACACACACACACACACACACACACACACACACACACACACACACACACACACACACACACACACACACACACACACACACACACACACACACACACACACACACAATTAACAGATACATGGAACAAGATTGAACTAAATTTCAACTAAATAATTTACTAAAATGTGTTTTATTAGGAAATGTTATATTTATTTAAATAACTTTTTATAACACATTGTTAAATAAATCTGTAGCAATAGACTGCTACTTCTAAAACTTATTTTTGTTATTTATTTATTATTATTAAATAACTATTATATTTCTTTATTATTTTTTGTTAGAAATGTAATGTCCTTATTTTATATTGTCTGTTTACTGTTTTATCAACAAATATATATATATATATATATATATATTTAAAACTAAACAATGAAAAACAATTCCCCTTTATAATAGTATTATTAAAGTATTATAATGAAAACTAAAGGTGGCCGTGCCTTTTGAAGCAGTGGCTCCAACACTATGGACCCTACAGAGCGGTGCAGGGGTGACGTATTGACCCGGAAGGAAGCTGCCGGTTCCCTCGACAAAAAAGCAACGGGATTTCTCCACAGGATTTAGGAAAATAGCTGGAAATAAGGTCTGTGGAAAAGAACCTGTTTGATGAATGCACGTTTTGTTCAGCCGGATAATCTCCACACGTCTATCCTACTTTTATAAAGTTCGAATCATAAATCTAATGGCCAGAAGCAAAATGCTAACGTTATGCTATAAAGGAACTGCAGCCGAGTACAGCAGCACGACTTCAACGTCACGCCAACTTAAAGGTGGGGTAGGTAATTCACTTCAGGAACACTTGTTATAAATACAAACAGTAATACAATAAATACATTAAAAAATATCATCAGTGGAAGCCGTGGCGCTGTAAAACCAATCATCTGAGCCGGCCCGGCTAAAGTAACTGGATGGCCTACCTGCCTGTCAGCCTTCCATCTGGGCACAAACTTATCTCGTGCCCTCATTGGTCATGTGCGCGTTCGTGTGTGTTGGAGGAGGGGCTCTGTGAGGAAGTCTGGAGGAAGGGGCAGATTTTTTCCGGTTGTGTATTTTCAAATTCTAGCGCACTCGAGCTGGTTTCTCCATTCTTATCCACCTTTAAGATCCATATTCAAACATACAGATTCAAAGTTGTACAAGTTGAAGTGTTTGTTTGAACAGTCTGCAGGAGGCAGGGACTTGCTTTCAAGCAGAACAGGGCAATCAAACTTAGAGGAGTGTTTACGTGTTCGGCGTAATGACGTACAACGACAACTTCTGTAGTCCTATTCAGCCACTTGGTAACAACCATCGTTTCTCAGACACGTCAACTCTTCAGAAATCACCAGCGGGGTCTCTGCTGATGATTTAATGCCGTAGAACAAAACGTGATCCGTCTCTTCAATGCGTCTCAACCACAGACCTGATTTCAGCTAGTTTCTTAAACCCTACGGAGAGATCCCATTGGCTCTGAGACGAGGGAACAGGAAGTGGAGACTCACTTCCGGGTTTTAGGACGCGTCACTGCACCGCTCTACAGACATCCGGTCTGTAAGCTTTTAAAACTGAAGACCCATCTTTTTAAATTTGGCTAGAAAATAAGTATCTCTTACGTTGTTGTTCTTGGTAACGAGGATCTCATCGTTTGACGAGTTTTCCGTCACTTCGTCCACCTCCAGCAGTTCTTCCTCCACGTCGCTCTCTGTCGACTCTGGAGATCTGTGATATTTACGGCTCATCTGATCAATCTCTTCTGAAAACAAAAACACAAGCAGCTGATTTCACTCTGAACACAACAGAGAGAGAAACAGTAAGATGGGGGGGGGGGGACTGAGGAGGAAATAACAGATCCTTTTCTTAATTATTATTATTGCATTTATCGAATTACCTTATGTATTCATATTATGCTTTCAATTCCAAGCCCTGGCCTTTTACATGTTCTTCCACGTTTAATAAATAAAAAAAGGCATTAAAATATATTTGTTATCACTGGTATTTACTAGTATCTCAACTTTTCCAACAAACAATAGCACAATTAAAAATGGGGGCTTTTAATGTATTATGTAAAATGTTCAATTACTTCACTTATGTTTTTAATGTTATTATTTAATTTATAAAAATATGTTATTTATCATTATTATAAATGTCTTTATTAATATTTGTATTTCTTTAATCATCATTATTATGTTTTTTAATTACCGTACTTTTCCGACTATAAGCCACGACTTTCCCCCCCATTTTTGTAGTACCGCTAACGGCCACTAGGGAACCTCCTAAATCTATGCATTTTACAGGTAAAATTAACCACCTTTAACTCTACGGGCTCTATGACCGGTCCGCGCCCGCCACCTTTAAGCGGCGGGCTCCAGCAGGAAAAGCTGGAGGCCGGAAAAGAGTGAGACAGGTAGCGCGCTAAAGTAAAAGTGGAACCGAGAGACAGAACGAGAGCAAGACAGACGGACAGTTTAGCTGCTGGGGCTTATATGCAGGTGCGCTTTATAGTCCGAAAAGTACGGTAGTTATTATTTAATGTATTTAATTACGCTGTTTATTTGTATTATTATTATCATTTTTAATTTCTTTATTATGATTTTTCTTTTTCTCTCCATGTATACCAGAGTTCTGGGTTCCTACCTGTTGTCGGAGCGATGAATTTGATGAAGTTATCTCTTTGCTTCGTCAGCATCCTCTTCCTCTCCTCTAGATTGGTCTCAGTCAGCCTCAGCTGCTTGATCAAGTTACTCGCCTGGGATACAAACAAAACACCTTTTACTCTTCACACTCGAATACCTCCATCCATCTTATCCGTGGTCGGGTCTCGGGGTATCAGTTCCAGCAGAGAGCCCCAAACTTTCTTTTCCCTGGCCACATCAACCAGCTCTGACTGGGGGGTCCCAAGGCGCTCACAGGCCAGCGAAGAGATATAATCCCTCCACCTGGTCCTAGGTCTACCCCTCGGTCTCTTCCCAGCTTTGACTCTTCACACTCGAATACCTCAATAACCTTAAGCGTGATATCTGAGTGAGCGGTTTGATGTGAATGAACAGAGGGAACGCTGTGTGCAGGTTGGAAGATGTCTCACCGTGTTCAGTGTGGAGACTTTTGAACTCTTGTCTTCCTTCAGGCCACACTCTCGACTCAGAGCATTAAACTTCGTCTGCAACCCCTTCCGACGCTGTTTCTCCCTCGCGTTGTGCAGGTGGCGCTGCGGAAAGAACGAAAACAACATGTATTATAATCAGTGGTGTAAAGTAACCATTTGATTTTACTTTGTACTTCTACTCCACTCCAATTCAGAGGTACATGGTGTACTTTTCCTCCACTACATGTATTTAATCCCTTTAGTTACTTTACAGATGTGGATGAATGATGTGAAATATAACCAAGTGTTGAATCAGACTTTAGTTCCACCTGGAGTAAATCCACCAGCTACCCTGCAGTCTACAAAGTACTTCAGACTAGCTGCACCTTCACCAGCTTTGAGAACACTTTCATGATCAATCATTATAAAACATATCAGATATATTATTCTGAAATGGACCAATCTGCACAACGACTACTTTTACTGTCTTTCACTATATTTTGATGAGAATACTTTTCTACTTTCACTTGAGGAACATTTTGAATCCAGGACTTTTACTTGTAACAGAGTATTCCTACACTCTGGTACTTCTACTTTTACTCAAGTACAAGATCTGAGTACTTATAATTTTACTCAAGTACAAGATCTGAGTACTTCTCCTTTTACTCAAGTACTAGATCAGAGTACTTCTACTTTTACTCAAGTACTAGATCAGAGTACTTCTACTTTTACTCAAGTACTAGATCAGAGTACTTCTACTTTTACTCAAGTACTAGATCAGAGTACTTCTACTTTTACTCAAGATCTGAGTACTTCTACTTTTACTCAAGCACAAGATCTGACTACTTCTACTCAAGTACAATATCCGAGTACTTTTTCCTAATCTGATTATATACAATATGCAATATATGATCATATATTCGTGACTCTTCAGGGACATTTCTGACTCCAATAGAGAGGTGCAGGAAAGTAGTCCTGAAACTCAGCATTTTCCTACTTCCTGTTCCCTACTTCCTTCATAGCCTAACGTTAGCTTTTCTACTTCTGGAGATCGCATTAACACTTCAGAAATGATAAAGGGTGGGAGAGGCCTAGAAGCACATTTTCGTGGTGGCCAAACGGGGGTACTACAACCTCTGTGTCAGTGACGCAATGTGACCTTTTTCCCATTGACTAACGGTGCGTCCACACGGCAGCGTCGCGTTGAAGCTTGCCGGCGGGCGTGTCTGGCGTGCGACCAACAACCAATCACATCTCCCGCCTCGGACATACAAGCACGTGGTTTCATTGGCTAGCGCTTGTACTGGAATATGATTTGATTGGCTAGCGCTTGTACTGGAATATGATTTGATTGGCTAGCGCTTCCGTGGACGCTTTGAAAAGTTGAACTTTTCTCGACTTTCGAAGCAAAAGTGGGCAAAAAGAGGCAAAGCGTCACCCCATTCAAAGTGAATGGGAAGCGTCTCCGTTGAAGCACGCGACGCTGCCGTGTGGACGTACCGTAACATTGGGCAACAGATGTCTGGAAGTCAGTGGGTGATTTAATGTCTCACTACTACCCAGTATGAACTATTGAATTGCCCTTCTTTAAAAAAGGGACATAAATACACAAAATACAAATATGAACCTGGAAATTAGCATATTTCGTAATCCTCAAACTCCTGGTGAAGAACCAAAATCTCATATAAAACAATCATTAAAAATTTTCATATTATGGAGAGGATAACATCATCTGTCAATCACAAACTGGAACTATTTGATGGAGAAAGTGGACTGATTTCGTAAAACCTCATTAGCCAGATTTAATTTTTACAAACGTATGATTTTACTGTGAAGTCCTGATCACTCCCTAATGTTCGTATTGTTCGTACTTTTTACTGTTTGTATTCTATCTTTGTATAAAAAAAGAAAAAGGGAAATCCGGACAGACAAACTTAAGATGTACGATTACTATGTCTTGTTCATATTTACCGATTGCTGGAGATCCGGCTTCGTCTCTTCGTCGCTGTCCGTATATTCTCCGAAGTCTGACGAGCTGTTCGTCTCGCTGCTCGACTCCTCCTCCTCCTTCATCACGTCCAGCGACTGCTCCCCCGCCCCTTCTGTCTCCGACCAGGGGGGCCCCATGCCGTCGTCGTCCACACAGATAATGTCCAGATCCATACGTTTGGAGGCCAGCTCTGGAGGGGGGACGGTCAAGACCTCTGGAGGTGGAGCTCTGGTTCCTGAAGAGGTGGGTTTCTGATGGACTCCAGATGAAGACACTGTCATTGTTTTGACCCCGAAATCCACCGCCTGACCTGGTTTGAGGGAGATGCAGTTCACCTGGGTGGTGGGGGGGGGTTGAGACCCTGCAGAAGTCTCCACTTTGGGAGTAACTTTAGTCGAGGGTGACGACGACGGGCTCCCTGCTGGATCTGGGCCGGACGATCTTAAAGGTGTGCTTCCCCGTCTGAGAGAGGAGGGTGGTGCTCGTGTTGTGAGAGGAGGTGAGGAGGAGGAGGAGGAGGAGGAGGAGGAGGAGGAAGAGGAGGGTACGCTGGTCTGAGGAGGTGGTTGTTTAGCTAAGATGACTGTATTTGGATGCGATGGAGGAGGAAAGACTGTGGGAAGAAACAAAGACACAGGAAAATAACATTAAGAAAATGGCATTTAAAATCAGTCATTAAAAAGAAAAGCTAATAAAATAAACATTAAAAGAAAAAATACATGGATAAAAGTTACAGTGCAGTCTAAGATATGAATAGTTCAATTAAAAGCAGCGTCAAAAAGAAAAGTCTTCCGCCTGGATTTAAAAGTAGTCAGGGTTGCAGCGGACCTGCAGGTTTCTGGGAGCTTGTTCCAGATGTTTGGAGCATAATAACTGAACTTCTCCATGTTTAGTTCTGACTCTGGGGACAGAAAGCTGACCAGTCCCTGAAGACCTGAGAGATCTGGATGGTTCATAATTTAGCAGGAGGTCAGAAATGTATTTTGGGCCTAAACCATTCAGTGCTTTATAAACCAGCAGCAGTATTTAGAAATCTATTCTTTGACACACAGGAAGCCAGTGTGAAGACTTCAGACCAGGAGTGATGTGATCCACTTTCTTAGTGTTAGTGAGGACTCGAGCAGCAGCGTTCTGAATCAGCTGCAGCTTCCTAATAGATTTTTTAGTGAGACCTGTGAAGACACCATTGCAGTAGTCCAGTCTACTGAAGATAAAAGCATGGACAAGTTTCTCCAGATCCTGCTGTGACATTAGTCTTTTAATCCTAGATATGTTCTTTAGGTGATAGTAGGCTGGTTTAGTAACTGTTTTAATGTGGCTGTTGAAACTCAGGTCAGAGTCCATGACTACACCTAGATGTCTGGCTTTATCTGTTTGAACATTGCAGGCTGAAGCTCAGCGCTAACTTTTATATGTTCTGACTTGGCTCCAAAAACCATTACCTCAGTTTTATCTTTGTTTAATTGGAGAAAGTTCTGACACATCCAGTCATTGATTTGTTCAATGCACTTACTCAGTGTTTGAATTGGAGCATAGTCTCCTGGTGAAATTGTTACGTAAATGTGTGTGTCATCCGCATAGCTATGGTAACTTATTTTGTTGTTCTTCATTATCTGAGCCAGTGGTAGCATGTAGACGTTAAAGAGAAGAGGCCCCAAGATGGAGCCTTGAGGTACCCCACATGTCATATTTGTCAACTCAGATGTGTATTTACCTATAGAAACAAAGTTGTTTCTGTCGTTTAGGTAGGATTCAAACCAATTTAGAACTGTTTCCGAAAGTCCCATCCAGTTTTCTAGTCGGTCCAGTAATATGCTGTGGTCAACAGTGTCAAACGCAGCACTGAGATCTAATAATACTAACACTGAAGTTCTGCCACTGTCTGTGTTTAAGTGGATGTCATTAAAGACCTTTACAAGAGCAGTCTCAGTGCTGTGGTTTGGACGAAAGCCTGACTGGAACACATCGAAACAGTTATTTAAATGCCAGAAATTACTCAACTGTTGAAAAACAACTTTTTCAATGATCTTACCTAGAAATGGCAGGTTTGATATGGGCCTGTAATTGTTCATTACTGAAGCATCAAGATTATTCTTTTTTAAGAGCGGTTTAATGACTGCAGTTTTCAGGGCCTGTGGAAAAATACCTGAGTGAAGAGATTTGTTTACTATATGAAGTAGATCTGAGGCCATGCAAGGCAAAACATCTTTGAAAAATCCTGTTGGAATAATATCAAGGCAGCAGGAGGAGGATTTCAGAAGTTGAATAATGTCCTCTAGGTTTTTATCATTAATCTGATGGAATTGTGTCATGATGTCTGAATTGATGTTAAGTGGACACAGAGACAACACATTTGCTGTTCCTGATGCAGAGGCACTCACTGCTTGTCTGATTTTCTGAATTTTGTCAGTGAAAGAAGGCAAAATCATTGCACGCCCTGGTGGATAGAAATTCAGAGGCTACTGACACTGGGGGGTTAGTTAGTTTGTCGACGGTAGCAAACAAGGCACGGGCGTGAAGGCATTTTGGCGAGCTTGTTTTGCCGCGCACAGAGAAAAGTGTCATGTATGTTACGTCATGTGATCGGCTCTCCTGATCGGCATTTATAGAGAGCACAGAGAGTGAATATCGGCCGATAACGATCAGCGGCCGATATTCACTTTATTTCAACATTTGTAAGAAGAGATTATCTTTTTACTAACCAGTCAATATATTTTAGTAATGATGGTTGGATTCGTTTTTCAGTATTTGGTTGTTTTGAGCTTGTAATGCGTCTGTATAATAAATGAACTGTCTCCTATTCTAGAAGTGTTAGTAATACATGTATTTAAATACATTTCAGTTTGTCATATATTCATTGTACTAAGTTTTTTTAGTTTATTTTGTATATTTAAAGGTCACCTATCATGCTATTTTTAGGCAATAGCATAGGTCTCCGATATATAAAAAACATGTCTATGAAGTGTTTTGCTCAAAATACCAAACATTCTAGCCATGCCTCATATCCCTCTATTTCACTTCCTGTTTCAAAAGTGCTGATTTGGGGATAAAGCTTTAAAAAAATAAAAGAGGAGGGGTCTGAGCTCATGCGGGACCCGGCAGCTACCGTCTAAACTAAATGCTGCCGTGATGAAACGCCACATCATGGATTATCAAGGATTATCTCTGAAACAGTCTGGAGCTCAAAGGCTTTCTCTCTTGCCGGTTACACCACAAGGTGAGTTCCTTTCTACTTCCTGCTTCTTCACACACATGCTCTCCAGCACAGGTTAGCTCTGAGTGTTAGCGATGCTAATGTGAACACCGACCATATTACGTCCAAAACAGTCGGGCATTGTTTCTGATAGCAACTTTTCTGATTGGCCCGTGGGTCCACATTTCAGATATTACGTCGTATCGGACACAAATCTGGATCAGCTCCGTTGTTCCCCGTTTTTAGAGATTTGGGTACGGAGGAAAAGAGAGAGGGTTTTATTTTCTGACGCTGCGTGAGTTCACCGACACACCGGGGACACATGTTGATGTAGAGAAGACATCACAAAGTGCATTTTGCATGATAGGAGACCTTTAAATTAGATGTAAATGACTTATTTTCCTATGTTGTTTATATTTGCACCAACATACACCGAAACAAATGTGTAAACAAACCTGTCAATAAACTGGATTCTGAAATACTGTGTGTTTTAAAATGATTAACATATTTACACTTTTACTCACTTTGCTGCACAAACAGGTTCTTGTTGGCTCTCAGTTGGCTGAGGGGAACCAGTTGGACCAGTTTACCGTCCGGCTTACGGAAGAACTGTCGACCGGACGCCATCTTCACCGACTGCAGCACCAGCCTCTGAGTGGAGGAGGGGGTGCTGGAGGAAGAGGAGGAAGGGGAGAGGGGCGGAGGACAGGGAGCTGGAGATGGTTGAGGAAGCTTCGCAGGAGGAAAAATCTGAAACATCCTCTGCTCCTGAAGCATCAGCTGAGAGCCTTTCGGAGCAGGAGGAGCGGAGCCTGAAACACAACAGAGAGCATTTATTATTCAACCGGTACCGTGCACAGTAATAAACATTGCTGTTGATGCACCAAGAGGCTATTATGGAATGGAATGGAAATATGATATGTATTGATGTTTTCCACTTTTACTGACTTACATTACACATCGTTGGTTATCATCGTAATAAACCGTATTTAAATGTTGTCTTAATGTCCAATATTGAATTTGACATTCTGTTCTTGTACATATCATATGCAATTTACGTGAATATAGACTTCTTGCACTATTTATAATTGTATATGTTTGTATTTTATTATATATGTTGCATCGTTGGAGGAGCTCAGGTCAGAAGATTTTCATTGCCATTTCTACACTGTAGCTTTGAGCATATGACAATAAAACCTTTGAATCTTGAATTAACAGAATGTCGATTAGCGGGAGCCTTACCTGCGGGCCAGTCAGACGAGGCAGCTGATTGGTCGACCTTCCCTCCGGTCACTGCAACACACAGAAAGGGGAAATATGTTTGCCGTACAGATAAACACTCACTTCACTGACTCAAGAACAGGGATCTTTTATTTTGTCAATATTATCTGGGAGTAACGTGCTCTTTTGTTGGAGTACATTTTGTGCAAAAACTACAAAAATAAGGTTGTAAAAAATAGAATAAAAGTGTTTACCTGAGTGGGCACTTTCGTGGAAGCGCATAGTGACTGTTTGCCGATATGGTGTTGCGGGGGTGGGCATCATATAAGAAGAAGAGGAGACTTTAGGGGGGGTCGGTGCTGAACTCTGAGGAGGTTGAGAGGGGGGTTTAGGGGGGGTCGGTGCTGAACTCTGAGGAGGTTGAGAGGGGGGTTTAGGGGGGTCGGTGCTGAAATCTGAGGAGGTTGAGAGGGGGGTTTAGGGGGGGTCGGAGCTGAACTCTGAGGAGGTTGAGAGGAGACTTTAGGGGGGGTCGGTGCTGAACTCTGAGGAGGTTGAGAGGGGGTTTAGGGGGGGTCGGAGCTGAACTCTGAGGAGGTTGAGAGGGGGGTTTAGGGGGGGTCGGAGCTGAAATCTGAGGAGGTTGATAGTAGACTTTAAGGGTGGTCAGAGAGGGGCCTGTAGCTATCCGAGGAGGAGGTTGAGAGGAGACTTTAGGGGGGGTCGGAGCTGAACTCCGAGGAGGTTTAGAGTAGACTTCAGGGGGGGTCGGCGCTGAACTCTGAGGAGGTTGAGAGGGGGGATTAGGGGGGCCTGGAGCTATCCTCCGAGGAGGTTTAGAGTAGACTTCAGGGGAGGTCGGCACTGAACTCTGAGGGGGTTTAGAGTAGACTTCAGGGGGGGTCGGCGCTGAACTCTGAGGGGGTTTAGAGTAGACTTCAGGGGGGGTCGGCACTGAACTCTGAGGGGGTTTAGAGTAGACTTCAGGGGGGGTCGGCACTGAACTCTGAGGGGGTTTAGAGTAGACTTCAGGGGGGGTCGGCACTGAACTCTGAGGGGGTTTAGAGTAGACTTCAGGGGGGGTCGGCGCTGAACTCTGAGGGGGTTGAGAGGGGGGTTGCTGCTTCCTAATATTCCCGACGCGGCCGGTGAGGTACGCTGCGAGCCGATTGGCCGGATGGAGCGCTCCCATCTTCCCCAGCTGGATCTTAGCCAGAGGATAGGGTTTACCGTTCACCTGAGAAACAAAGAAAATGGACATTCAATATTTGTATCTTCCACGCATGTATTATTTCCATTTTGCCTCGTCTTTAAATACACACATGGAAGAGTATTTTAGGGACGCATCGATCAGACAGCTTCTTACGAGTCATTTTATTGACTTAACAAGATGTTTGCATAAATTCAAACCATTTGTTATAAATTAAGCTAGCCAACAGTTTATACAAGAACAGCGAGAGGTAGTTATATTTACACTAAGATTTTCTGCATTTATGTGAAGTATTTTAACTCAATTTGGCTGATTACTCTAAACTAACTTTTACTTCAGTAACATTTCCAAAGCAAGACTTTTACTCCTGAGTTTTTACAGTCTGAATACTTAAGTAAATTATCCAAATACTTCTCCTCCCCCCCCCCCCCATAAGATCTTCATTAATATTCATGCGGTTTGCAGTCATGTCTCACGTGGACGGTGTGATCGGTGTTCCCCGGCTGCTTGGTGTAGGCGGACAGGAAGCCGGCCGGGGAAACTCCGGCGAGGAACGGCAGACCCAAACTCCCCATCATCTTACTCTTCTCCCGTGACATCACTTCCTGTCTTCTGATCTGTTTCCCATCATGCACCTGGTGATTCGTTGATCCCGCCTCCTGTTCTTCCTCCATGTCATCTTCCTCCACTTCTCGCTGCCAATCCTCAAGAGGTTTCGCTTCTTCTACTTCCTCCTCCACTTCCTGCATCACCACCTCCTCTTCCTCTTCCACTTCCTGCATCACCACCTCCTCTTCCTCCTCCACTTCCTCCATCACCACCTCCTCTTCCTCCTCCACCTCTCGCTGCCAATCTTCAGGAGGCTTCATCTCCATCTGCATCTCCTCCGGGGGGTCCTGTGCAAAAACGCGGGGGGGGGATTACAAACATGTGGAAAAAACCAACAACTCTCATCCTGTCCTCTCTGACAGACTGCTGTCAGCTAGGGATGCTCCGATCGGGTATTTTGGGGCCGATCACCGGTATGGTGTCATGCGGCTCACTGATCCAGTAATGAGTGACCCGACAGTGAAGTAATGCATATATGTATAACTAGTGTAGCTTGTTCCAGAGGTAGATGTAATAGCTAAGTGTGTTAGGTCTAACTCTTAGTGTGTGTTCCGCTCACCGGTCCGTCACAGCGGGCGGAGCTGCAGGATTTCTGCTTCACACACGCTGCATACCGCTATTTTATTGATATTTCCGGACACCTTAAAATACTGCCAGACCGGTGAAGCCACTTTGGCGAGCTTGTTTTGCCGCACAGAGAAAAGTGTCATGGATGTTACGTCATGTGATCGGCTCTCCTGATCGGCTCTCCTGATCGGCCTTTATAGAGAGCACCGACCGATCGGCCGAGTGAGTATCGGCCGATACTTGTTAGGCGCTTTTATCCAAAGCGACTTATATACTCTTTACTGTGGACAATCCCCACAGGAGCAATTAGGGGTGAAGGGTCTCAGGGACACAACGACATGCTGACTGCAGTGGGGTTTGAACCTGTGACCCCCTGATCCCAACTCTATCCACTGCGCCACACGCCTCCATCGATCGGAGCATCCCTACTGTCAAGCTCCATAATTAACTATATCACCCTGGAAAATGATTTTGAAATCATGTGAAGCCAGTGATTCACGGGATGAAATTAGTCTTTTTTTTTACTAATTTAAAAATGATAAAGTCTTTTTTTAAGAGAGATCGATTAGAAAGTGCGCTGACAGAGTGAGATATGTGGCTGCCCATTTCAACTTTTTTAGGGCATTCTCATCTTTAGTTACAGAGTAGAAATGGGAGAGAAAGACTTTGAATACTTTTAAACATATTTCTGAAGTTAAATCTAAAGGCTTTATAAGATCTGTATTTAAGATTCTACTTAAGTAGTTTGCTGACTTCGGAGTCAAACAGATTTTGTTATTGAGGTAAATAAATGTTATTCATGTTGCCGTTCGCCCGCTGCTGGACAGGTTTAAACAGAATGAATACACAAGCTGCAAAACACTCAGATATTGATTAAGAAATCGAACATTATGAATGAACTTCAAACTATTTTGTCGGTTGATATCAGTAACTAACCACCTCCTTTCTACTTCCTGTTTCTTCTCCTCCAGTTTCACACATTGCATTATAATAACAAATCTTCGCCCTACCTGTTGTGGTTGCGTCTTCTCTTTAATGGGAGGTTTTGGTCTCCGGGGTCTTCGGCGTTTCGCTGGTTCCTCCTTCGTCAGTTTGGGTCTGGAGATGTGCATCTTGAACTGGATGCAGCGCTCTCCTTCGCTCTCCTCCAGCGACGTGCTCACCGGACTCACCAGATAGTCTTTGATCCAGAAAGGCTTCTCCAGATTGTCCCGAGCCATCGCCTCGCAGAGTGTCCTCAGAACCATGTTACGGTCGCCCTCCTTCACCCACTGACACTCGGCCACGATGATCAGGCGCTTCGAGGGCTTCGTTGGAGGAGAGGGGGCTGGCTGAGGATCGCCTGCTGGAGGGGAAACACACAACATCAATCCGTTTCCTTTATTTGGAAGACATGTCATCCAGTTGCAATGAAAGAGACTTGCAGTTACAGGGAGTCGTAAACATCTGCAATAAGGGAACAGTATGAACCCTATGAATCCGTTTCCAATCCCAAACATTACAAATCATTACCATCACGTCTCCAGGGAGGTGCTTTTCTTAGGGGCTATCACCAGGTGTACTTTAGCAAATCAGGACGTGTTGATTCATAAAGGAGGTTTCATTCGGTCATGCTGCTCCTTTAGGCCCTGTGTCCTCAAACATGAACCCCTTTAGACATGACTTTCATTCAGTTACTGGTTCGATCCAACTTTGAACCAGTCATGACACCTGCGCGCTGCAACACCAGCGTGAATATCCCTAACTACATCAAAACAACAACAATAGGCACCGCACCGCAGGACTTTTCCCACTTTAGTTCATCAGAACTCTTTAGTTCTCATGAACTAAGTTCGCGTTCACACCGGAATAAGTCCCTGGGGGTGGATTAGGCAAATGAAGCCGCTGACGTCACTTCTTCTTCTTCTTCTTCTGCTTTGGGTTTACTGGCAGGCCACAAACCACTTCACGGCGTATACTGCCGCCCGAAGTCCCCGGCCGGAAGTCCCCGGAGTTGGGGACTGGCTTCAGTCGAAGCTGCTGGGACTCCCAGCAGCTTCTACTGAAGCCTTCCGAGTAAATCACCAGAACGCCGACACCTCCTCATCTCCACCGCTCCCATGTTTACTTTTGTGTTGCCATAAGTTAGTCGCTGGGCTAATGCTAATGCTAATAATGCTAATGCTAATAATGCTAATGAGAGGATAATAAAATGGCGGCTTCACAAAACGTTTTGGGAGTTTTACGGGGCGTGGTTTGCAATCCGCCCAGCCCATCAGACATAGGAACCTTTTTCTCCCATGAAAGTACCCGGGGGTGAAGGGGTGAAAAGGGTCTCCTGAACAAATTTTAGTTCCGGCTCTTTTTGGTGTGAACGCGACTTTTCGGAACTATATCGGAACTAAAGTGGGAAAAGCACTGCGGTGTGAACGCGCCGAGGTGGACTGAAGCAGTGCTCGTGTTGCTAATAACAGTCTGATTGAATTGAAATGCAACTTCTCCTCCTTCACACTGTTCTCCAGACGGACGTTGTTTAGCACTAGAATTATGCGGCAATTGCCGACCGCTTGAGTAGTACGTTGTTTAGTCAATAAATACATATTTTAAATATACTATATTTAGCAACATAGCGCTGTAAATATCTGTAAAAATATCTCTTTTTTACTATATATTTTTTAATGTTATTATAGTTTTCTTCAAATAGTTTTCTATCAGTGTTTTTAATCTTTGTTTTACTTTTATGTGTGCACCACGACACCAAGTAAAATTCCTCGTACGTGTTTCTGATTCTGAAATAAAGTGAAGTTTCTCTCTTGTAACATGTATGATGACAACCTGCGTAGCTTATGCATTATTACATCTCATATCTGGTAGATAAGTTTGCTGCAGAGGAGTCTGTGAACCTACCTGATGGAGGAATGGATGATTTGGCCTTTGTTTTCTTCGATGTCGAGACTTTCCCTTTTAAAGATTTCGGCTCAACCTTAGTAGACTCTGCATCTTTGGACGTCTCCTGAAAGAAACACATCAGCCTGTCACTCAGTGGTTAATGCTTACATGCACTTCCACACCGTTAGCCATAAGAACAGGTACCGTGGATGTGGCTTCAGTAAATGTTGGGCGGCTGACGGCGTGGTTTCTTTATGAAGTTGATCTCAAATAAAGTTTTATACGAGTTGTTATGTCTAAAGAGGTGTTACCTGTGGACTACCCGGAGTCTTCGGTGTCCTGGTGCTCCTCCTATTCTTCCCGACGAAGGCTCGGATTCTGGCACAGCTGCTGCTGTCCTCTAACCTCTCCTGGAGCACACAGAAGAAAGCGTGATTATACATTCATGTTGTTGCCAATAACAACAGATAAACTGAGCCTGGACCATCACTATTTATTATAAACAGTTCTTACGGTGGGGTGGGTGAGAGGGGGCGGTCCAGGTGTGCGCATCGGGTCTGGATCTGGGTCTGCGGCGTCTCTCTTCCACAGAGTCCGGACCCGCTGGGCCGGCTGGGAAACGCTGTCCGCCTCCTTGAGGACTACGAATTCAAACAATAGGAAAAGAGCCGGTGATTAACAAGAAGGGAGGTTTAACTCCATTATAATATGGAACTGTATAAAGACAGCAGAGCTCGCGTTAACCGAATATCTTCCATCTATGCTGATGTTCAGGTGTATGTCAGTATGTAGTGTCTCTACTTTAAAGAGTCCTCTCCTGCTGATGTTCAGGTGTATATCAGTATGTAGTCTCTACTTTAAAGAGTCCTCTCCTGCTGATGTTCAGGTGTATATCAGTATGTAGTGTCTCTACTTTAAAGAGTCCTCTCCTGCTGATGTTCAGGTGTATATCAGTATGTAGTGTCTCTACTTTAAAGAGTCCTCTCCTGCTGATGTTCAGGTGTATATCAGTATTTAGTGTCTCTACTTTAAAGAGTCCTCTCCTGCTGATGTTCAGGTGTATATCAGTATGTAGTGTCTCTACTTTAAAGAGTCCTCTCCTGCTGATGTTCAGGTGTATATCAGTATGTAGTGTCTCTACTTTAAAGAGTCCTCTCCTGCTGATGTTCAGGTGTATATCAGTATGTAGTGTCTCTACTTTAAAGAGTCCTCTCCTGCTGATGTTCAGGTGTATATCAGTATTTAGTGTCTCTACTTTAAAGAGTCCTCTCCTGCTGATGTTCAGGTGTATATCAGTATTTAGTGTCTCTACTTTAAAGAGTCCTCTCCTGCTGATGTTCAGGTGTATATCAGTATGTAGTGTCTCTACTTTAAAGAGTCCTCTCCTGCTGATGTTCAGGTAGTAGTGTCTCTACTTAAGAGTCTCTCCTGCTATGTAGGTATATCAGTATGTTGTCCTACTTTAAAGAGTCCTCTCCTGCTGATGTTCAGGTGTATATCAGCATGTAGTGTCCCTACTTTAAAGAGTCCTCTCCTGCTGATGTTCAGGTGTATATCAGTATGTGGTGTCTCTACTTTAAAGAGTCCTCTCCTGATGATGTTCAGGTGTATATCAGTATGTAGTGTCTCTACTTTAAAGAGTCCTCTCCTGCTGATGTTTAGGTGTATATCAGTATGTAGTGTCTCTACTTTAAAGAGTCCTCTCCTGCTGATGTTCAGGTGTATATCAGTATGTAGTGTCTCTACATGTCTCCTATTTTTCTCATACTGGCTGTGCTGCAGCACCTCTTTTCACCCTCTGTCTGAAACCAGAGCCCAGTCTGCTCTGATTGGTTGGCTGGCCAGCTCTGATGTGATTGGACAACCAGCTTAGAGATGTCCCGCCCCTTAGCCAATCACGTACAATGTGGAACAACGTAAGCTAATAACTTTGGCATTTTAGCCTTTGAGACCATTTACATGCACAAAAACCAACACAACACTACAGTAAGGGACAAAGCAGATTTCTGCAGCATCAATAGAGATGTAGCTAGTGTTGAACTCACCGTAGGCCATCTTCATCCTCCTCTTCCTCCTCTTCTTCTTGTGTCCGGGCTGCGAGGGGCTGGAGTCTGACCCGTCCAGGTTCTTGAGGAGCACCACCTTCTGTTTGAGGCAGCTGCAGCCCAGCATGCAGGCGGGCCGGCCGCAGTGGCTGATCCTGGAGCAGTTAGCGAGGCTGGAGCAGATGCAGCCCAAACGGCAGGACTCGTTCAGGCAGGGGGGGGCAGGCCTCCGCACCAGCTGGATGGGGGCGGTGGGGTTCTCAATGACGAAACCCTGAGGGAGGAGGAGGAGGAGGAGGAGGAGGAGGAGGAGGAGGAGGAGGAGGAGGAGGAGGAGTCAGGAAAACCACCTGGACTCAGGCAGGTACAGTTCACCTCTCTCTGCAGAATCTTATTTGGGTCATTAAGTATTAACCCAAACATTTATTTATCTCTGTTTCTACTTTTTGCTTTAATTTCTTCTTGCATTGTTTTGATGTCTTAAGTATTTTGCCTTGTTGGGGGAGCCTGGGACTAAAATAACGCTGTAACTAATGTGCATATGACAATAAAACCTTTGACTCTTAAGTTGCCCTTACTTGTGCCAAGTGTTAAAATCTAAATAAGTACCAAAAGTGCTCAATATAGAATAGAGGAAATAAATATAATACTGTATAGTATTCATTTCCATATTATCACTATATACACAAATCGTACTGCTTTTCTTCATTTCACCAGCGGGCATATAAAAACATCGTGAGACACTTTAAAAACAATCCTTAAAAGTACTGACGTCTTACCTTCAGTGTGAACAGTGACGTCAGAGCGATGGCAGCCCTCTCCTTAGTGATGGAGGTCCGAGGAAGCCCCTCCCACAGCATGGCGTCCTCCAGGTCCTTCTGCCTCAGCAGAGCGCGGGTCATCACAGGACCGCCCTCTGACCTGTAGGATTCAGGATCCACGAGCTCAGAGTCCGACTCCAACGGGGCCATATCCTCGAAGACCCCAGGGGGCGGGGCCACATCCTCGAAGACCCCAGGGGGCGGGGCCGTGTGGAGGCTGAGGGTCTGAGACGAGGGCTTGGGTTTGAGCTTCCTCAGCTTGGGTTGATGGGGCAGAGGTGACGGCTCAGGCTCGTTGAATCGCACTTTCAGGTGTTGTTTCCTTGGTTTTAGAGGGACAGGGAGAGGTGCCGTGTGCTCTGACGGAGTGGGGGCTGCTGGGATATGGAGTCCAGGTTGTTTCGGGAGCAGGTTTGACTGAGTAGGACTTAGAGAAGGTGTTGAACCTGGAAGCGGTTCTTCTCTATTTTTCGGTTTTGGACCTCTCTTCAGCTTCTCTTTCCGGGGTTTCTTCGCCTCTTTGAGCGTGAGCTTGGGTCTCTTAGAGGGCGGGATGAATCCAGATATGAGGTCTGATGTGGGGGAGAAGGAGGTCTGTTTCTTCAGGACACTGTCGAGGGTCCGGACGTAGCTGGTGCTCCTGGTGGGCAGCTCGTACACCAGCGGCTCCACGGCAGATTGAGAGAAGCTGTCGGCTCGCTCGTCGATCAGTTTCGCTTCGTTCTCCAGATACTCGTCCAACATGTCGCTGCAGAACGCAGACAGGTTCTTCTTTGGCGGGTCTGAACTGGGACCAGCTGCAGGACACGAGAAAAATATTAAGACAACATGTTACACAACTTCACTGAGACAATTATTTATTTAAAGAGGTGCTTTTTTGGGGTGTTCCCTTTCCTGTAGCGTGTAATACAGGTTTTTGTGCATATATCCTAAAATCCCAAAGTTTACATTATTTATTACGATTTTTTTAACAATTGTTTTTCTTGGTAATTCGTTTCAAGCTGTGATTACCTTCAGGTGTTGTTGGTGTCGGAGTGGGCGGAGCCTCTAATGGAGTGTATTTCTCTCTCCAACCTTTAATCTGAGTCACATCGGTCGTTTTTCCTGTTCTGGACACAAACGCTGCAGAAATACCTGGAAATAAGAAAACAACAGGAAGTTACTACGCAACAGCCGATTTGAGGATTTCCCCGACAACGTAAAGGCACATTTTTGCTTTAAAGTGGATGAATGGAACTGATGTGTTATGTGTATTTTGTTTATGACGTAATCAAATCCAACTCTGATTTCAAATTTCAGTTCAAACTACGGCCCGGGGACCGCATTTAGCCCCTGGGCCGTAGTTTGGACACCCCTGATCTAAACCCAAGTTGGGTCATTATGAAGTACCTGGAGGTGGAGGCAGCTCCTGGGTCAGCGGCTCCAGAGAGACTCCAGGGGGGGGGATGGGCAGATGGACTCCCAGGTACTGCAGGTCTACGGCCAGAGTCGTATCCAGCTGACTCATCTTCAGACCCACTGAGAGAAAAAAAAAGATTTTTCAGCAAAATTATATTCACATCGTCATATATTATAGTTTAAATATGTTTTTCCATCTTCCATTTTATCTACTGTAGTGTAATACACATACGCTAACATATTTATTTCTAAATTTTCCAAAATATGTCTTTGTTTTAATATAAATATATTTATTTCTACACTATAAAGTGAGAAAACAAAAGGGTTTTAAATACTTCATTAAATAGTCTGACGTACCTTCCTGCAGCACAGGGTGGATCACCTGTCTGTGTCGCAGCAGCTTCAGGTCTCTCAGGAGAATCTTCTCGAAGGCAGCGATCCTCTCAATTTCATCTGTTGTCTCTACTGAAGAAATAAATGTCATGTTATCCACTTTTCATTTTACTAACGATCAGATCATTGAGCTTGTTGAAATGTCTTGGACGTTGTTAGCCAAGCTAAGTCCAAACAGCATCTTCCACATAATACAAATTGTATAATAGGTTTTTATGGCTTGTTTCTTGTTCTTGTTGGACTGAGCTTCTGCGTCGTTAGTTACCAAGTGGTGTTCAGCCATAAGCTAGCTATAGGTTCTGATAGCTTGCATAACGCTCTTGGTCCAGGTAACTTAGCTACCGTACTTTTCGGACTATAAGCCACGACTTTTTCCCCCATTTTTTTTGTACAGCTAACGGCCACTAGGGAACCTCCTAAATCTATGGATGTTACAGGTAAAATTAACCACCTTAAACCCTATGGGCTCTATGACCGGTCCGCGCCCGCCACCTCTAAGCGGCGGGCTCCAGCAGGAAAAGCTGGAGGCCGGAAAAGAGAGACAGGTAGCGCGCCAAAGTAAAAGTGGAACCGAGAGACAGAACGAGAGCAAGACGGACGGACAATTTAGCTGCGGCGGCTTATATGCAGGTGCGCTTTATAGTCCGAAAAGTACGGTAGTTCAACTTCTAGTTTAGAGTTAGTTTGGTGACAGTTTCTGGGTAGAATTAGTTTAATAAAGTCCTATAAAATGTATGGTAACCTCTAGGTCTAGTGGCTTTAAGCTAGCCCTAGTTCCTGTCAGTTTGTATTTATTATGCTCTTTCCCCCCAGTCTTTAGGCTAAACTGGGATAGACACGTCCTTTCTCTGCACCTTACACAGATCAAACTGATATCCATATTCTTACTTTACCATTTATCTGCACATTTTAAACGATTGGAAAATGTAATAGGATTTCAGTCACACGATCATTTCTGTGTTACCGTTCTCAGGCGTGTCAGTAGTTTCTTGTAGCACGGGTCCCTCAGGCGTCGTCTGAGGCTGTGACTCCGGTCCATCGGAGGAGTCCGCAAGGTGAAGTTTGAGAGCCTCCTAAAATATGAGTTTGGTTTTAAATGTTCTGTAAAGTACATTGAGTAAGCCTCTTCATTACCAACCTGAGTATTGGGTTACTGGTATAACTAGAGGCTCCATTGCACCAAACAGGAACTAACTAGAAAAATGCTAAATATGCTTATAATATATCCATGTCTACTTGGAAACACTTCTGAATCTATCATCAAAGCATTCGTTTCTCGATTTACAAGGGGGCATGTTAATATCGGCCAATGACTTCAATCTTGCCAACTCATGGCTGTATTTTAGGAACTGGATGCCAAAGACATAAACATATATAACAGTAAGTTCTTACCTTTGAAGTGAATGAAATAAATAACTGCTCTTCTACTTCCTCCAGGTTGGGATGCATTCTACCGTACGAGGGATCAATATCCTGATCTACATCCACTAACTTTCGCTGCCTGGACTTCTTCTTCTGCTTGCAGGTCCTTTTGGCTGGAATTGGTTGCACCTGCGGAGAAGGCTCATGGGCATTTGATTCTACTTTACTCGGCGGTGAGCAGGGAACGTCTATTGCCTCTGTGTTTGAAAACTCCATCCCGAGGTCATGATCGTTGGAGAAAAAGTACACGAGTTCGGCGATTGAAGCCGTGGGTGACAGTTCATCTCCATCTAAGGAGGAAAAAGTTGGAGACAGCGGTAACTGAAGCGCCAGGGGGGACAATTGAGCAGGGAATGGCAGCAACTGTACGTTATCTTGAAATGATGGACCAGGATCAAGGGGAGCCATGGATGTGGAGGTGTCAATAACCTGTGGTTCAGATTGGGAGGGTGTTTGGGAAGGCAAAAAAGGTGAAGCGACAGACACTGAAGGTAGAGTCTCTGGTGTGGGCTGAAATGTAGTGAGTGAAGTTTCTATGTACGGCTTAGGTAGAGGTAACACTGTATGCCATTTGAACACAGATGCGTCGCTGTGCTGCAACTCCTCAGGAGATACTGCTTGTGGAGGCGGTTCCGAAGTACTGCAGTCGAATTCTAGAGCTAACGAGAGAGGCAGGGAAGGTAAAGGTTCTGGAGAGCTTGCAGGTGACAATTCCTCAAAAGCAAATGAAGAACACTCGGGGTCAGGTAGCAAAGAATCAGACTTACTAGTAGGGGAGTCTGAAGGTAGTGTGGAGGAGTCATGGATGGTTTGGGTTTGTGAAAAGTTTGGGGCAGGTAACACTGTGTCATGGGTGGGTGACCAAATAGGAGATTCAGGGGAGGTAGCAAGAGCTGACGAAATGGTGGATAAAGATGTCCCAAGGGTACAAAATGGTTGATAAAAATTAGGTAACACTGGTGTACCATCTTGTCCCACATGGCTGTTGCATTCACTTACTGAAACAGAGGCCAGGACATCTTCAGTGCTTAGTCCGTTTGGGCCTGTAGTTGCATTGTCATCTGGACACGATGGACTGGATCGTTCATTGGCGGTTTTACCTGCTTGTCCTGTAACATTTAAATCCATTTCATCCAGATGATGTTCACTAGTATGTCCAGAAGCCCAGTTGTTGTATTTTGTGATATCACCAGTAGGGTCTTTGGATGGATCAGTTGCTTTAACGAAGGGGTCAGATTGTGGACATGTGGGAGCTGCAGCAGAACTCTTTGAATTCGATGAACGTTCAGATGGGATTGCTTGGGGTGGAGAATCCAGCTTGCTCTTGGCCTTTTTAGATTTTGTTGAATGCTGCTTCAAAAAACGAGCAAGAGCTGGCAGAGGCAGGGGCGCTGGACGTTTATGCTGCTTTTCTTTTCCCTCCGATAGAGCTTTGAGCTGATGTTGGTGGTCTGATTCCACCGAGGAGTTCTGGGAAACTGCTGGAGAGTCATTTTGTAACTCAGAACTATCAGTCCTTACATTGTCTTTGCAGTGTGTTGAATTCAAAAGGTCCTTATTCTCCTTGACTTTCCTCTTTGTTTGAACTGTTTCAGATCTGTCAAAACTATTTGTTTTGACAGATCGACTGTCCCTTCTGGGAACATCGTGTTCATTGCTTTTCAAAGCTGTGGTTTTAGTTTGGGTTTGCTCAGTTCGAGGAGAGGTGCCGTTTGTGATGGCCAGCTGCTCCACGTTGCATCGATGCAGTGAAACATGAGCCTCCCGGATAAGTTCTGAAAACAACTTCTGAGCTGGACGTGAATTGCTGGTGAAGGAAACAAAACAATACAAAAATCCAATTAATGTCGTAGGCATTATTGAGTGAAAAATAGACCACCATGTACTGTGGAACTAAGCTATGGCATGTCATCTGGTAAACAAGAAACAACACAATAACAGCATTTAGCAAATTAAGCACCATCCCACAATCTTACAAAACGACTTTAACACTACAGGCGCAATAGGCAGACATTTGCTGCGAACAGAAGCTCCATACAAATTGTGGCAGCTCCCTTGACAGTACAAAATCTTGTGGCACAACGTGAAGAAGATAAGAAACATTTCACTTTATGGAAATATTCTCTGAGGTCCTAAACACACGGGTTACCTCAAACTGAACGATCTAATATGAAGTCAACAAATGAGGGAAAAGCTAATCCTCTTGGTAAATGTCTTTGCCAAACTTGACTAGAAAAATATTGCATCGAAAGATATAATCTAGGGAATAAACTACTTGGTTGTGCGACCGTATAGTGGGCACAGGAATAACTGTTTTATCACAGCTTTGCATTTAAATCACGTGGCGAACACAACACATGATTGAAATAGCGTGTTTGCAAATATATGCAAAGATACCCATCAAAGTGCAACGTTGTATCTGAAACAATAATCCAACCGATGTGAGAGCAAACATGGCGTTGATTGAGTAAAAGTATCTTAAAAAAACGCATATTTAGCAACATTTGATGACGGCTAGAGGAAGCACGTAAGATGCGGCAGTTCAGGTTATTAGATACATGGCAATGAAACAACACGCTGCAGCCAGATTACTGACTCGGTCCAAAAAAACATGCCACATCACTCCGATCCTTTCTGCCCTGCACTGGCTCCCTGTCCATCTCAGAACCCAGTTCAAAGTACTGGTCTTCACATATAGAGCCGTCCATGGCCAAGCCCCAGCCTACATCAATGACCTGATCAACCCGGGCCCTGAGGTCCTCTGAGCAGGGCCTCCTAAGGGTGCCCCGAACCAGGCTAAAGACTAAGGGTGACCGTGCCGTTGAGGCGGTGGCCCCAAGGCTTTGGAACAAACTCCCCCAAATAATAAAAACCTCGGCCTCAATAGAGATTTTTAAGGGGCGGTTAAAGACCCACCTCTTCCGACAGGCCTTTGGGTCGTCGGAGGAGGTGAGTTAGTGGCTGTCTTCTTTTTTTATTATGGGTGTTTTGTCGTATGTTTTATCCTATGTATTAGCTGCTGCCGTTTTATGCCTTTTATTCTACATGTTATAGTTGTACTGTGAATTGTGTCCTGTGTACTGTACTGTAAAGCACTTTGTACATCCGTGTTGAGAAGGGTGCTATATAAATAAAGTTTTACTTACTTACACCCGAGTCAATTCTTAAACATAGCCAACTTGCAAACTTGACATTTAGTACAATTGTGAAAAGCATGCCATCTTCTTTTACAAAGTGTAACTCTTACCCTGAACATTCCCCAGTCACACTGGCAGCTGATTGATCTTCATTCGTAGTGGATTTTTTCTGAAGATCACTAGAACCCGAAGGCTTTGCATCCACTGCTTTCAAGCTTTTAGGTTTATGGCTTGCAAGCAAAGACTTCAAGCTCTTCTTCAGGGGATGTTGCTCATTGGTTGTCGTGCCTCCACCTTTGTGCAAGTCTTTGTCAGGGTTCAACTTCAGTTTGAGGCCAAACGGACTGGAGCTCTCCTCCTTCAGTCCTTTAGCAAACGGATTGTAGTCGACTTTAAGCTGGGAAAGCTGTGGGTTTTGGTAAGCAGTGACTGCCATAAACTCAGTCTGGGGAAAAGTGAATGTCATAAGATTGCGACCCTTTAGATTGATGTCTTCAGAAGCTTTATCGGTTTGGATCAGATGCAGTCTTGGCAAGTAGCGGTGCATCGGGTGCAGGATGGTGTTCTCCTCTTGTTCTGAGACGTTGTTTGTGAGTTTCAGTTTGTAAAAGGACACTGGATTTTTCATCCAGTGTTCTCCCGTTGATGGAGACTCTGGGTGAGCGAATGGTTGACTCTTACCATGACTTTCTGCCTTTCCAGCAACTTGCCAGCTTTTGCCATTCCACTTGTAACGACTGATGTCTAAAAGTTGAATGTCCATGATCAAGGAATACTTCCTAGATGGCTGCAAGCCAGAGATGCGAAAACGGCAGTACGGGAACATCCTGCTGCCTTGTTTCGTCACAATCATCTCTGTTTTGCATTTGAAAAACTCGTTCCACATGCCATTGTTGTCCAGCGTTACTTTGATACCTTTGCAGATGCTATCAGGTGAGAGGTTGTCTGGCTCAGGGTTTGAACTATACGGAAGCTTCACAGCAGCAAGTCCACCAGCATTCCTAACCGGTTCTTTGTATGGGTACATGTTGGGTTTACCCATCATATCTGCCTCTTCATTGGTTGCACAGTTGCTTTGCTCCATACCGCCTTCACTTGCCTTCCCTAGTGTCGGAACAACAAAGCGGGAAGATGGATGGTCCGCGGCAGGTGCCGCAACAGGGCTGGTTGCCCCTTCCTGATGGAACACCATTCCTTTTCGCTTCTTCTTAGAAGCCATGAACAGCTCCCAGACATCTAAAGGGCAGGAGGATCCCGCTTTTTATACATTTGTACAATGGTTTGGGACAGCATCCTAAAAAAGAAAAACTAGCTGTAAAATTGGTTATAGCATTTTCAGTACACTGCACCATTAATCCCATATACTCCCTTTCTTTACCAACATAGTCAGAACAAGAGAGATAATTGTAGTTGTGTGTTGTTGAAAGTGTCACAGCGTAGCATGAGAGCATGCACAGTTCAAGCCTCCACAACCACCAAGCTCTGGTGTCTCGTTCGGCCCTTGAGGCATTGATGAAGGGAGTGATACCGACTAGTTTATTCTGCTTTATTTTCAAGACACTGCAAATTGAGCTTTGGGGGAATTATTTCTGCTATACATTTCAACCGGTGAGATTTAACTGAACCATAAACAAACTGAAGTTAATCTCTACGGTCTTTAAAAGAAAATGCTAATTTCATTGGTTTCAGTGGAGGAAACAACACCTTCCTACACAACCTGTCCAGTGCTATATTCCCGCTGTTAAGCCTGTTAAGCCCCAAGCCTGTTTTTCAGGTCTCAGGCTCGAAAATGACATTCCCAGAACAAATGTGAACTATAACTTCACTTCTAAAAGGGATACATTAATAATCTTTTTTCTCAAAGCAATGATAAACCTGTGAGTTGGATGTAGAAAAGTCAGAATCTATATAGATATAGATTTTAAAGTAAATTCAGACTGAACATAGTAAAAAAAATTACTTATAGTGAAAACCACCCTTGAATGATGGGATAGTAGACTAAAAGCTTTAGGAATCCAAACTATAACATATAATAAGTACCCTGTATCAAGATTGATGCAAAACAAGTGACATTTGACCTTTTTAAGAGAGGTTTGAAAAAAAAAAACGCTTCCGGGGTCATTTGGGTGTATTTGCCATATCTCTGGAACCCATCGGTCGATTTTCGTGATTGACACCTCTTTTAAAAAATAGAATCGAGGGGAAGTTCATAAATCCATCTAAACATTACCATTGGTGAATGATGCGCAGCATGCCCAAAACCGGAAGCTCTCATACACTCTCGTAGCTCTCATAGCAGCTATATATGACAACTCAGTTTTTGACATAAATGTTAATGATGGATTATCAGTAATCATTTCAAAGTGACACAGACACATAGGATTAACCTTCAGCGGCGTTTTTATGCGTTTTAATGCCATTGAACACCATTTTGATCAGAAAACAGCAAAGGTAAGACGTATTACTTTATTAAGACGTATTTGCCGTTTTGGCCCCGTAAAGCTAAGTTGTGTGTTGTCTGGTTTCGCCTTTGCTGCCCTGAGTTTTGGTCGCACAGTGATGATACTTATACCATTGGAATCTGTGTAATCTCAGCTTTCATGTGATATATTTGTGCAGAATCAATGAAGTATAACATATTTCTACCGTGAGTTATGTGCGTTAGAACTCTTTCGCTTAGTGCTAATTCAGAGGCTTGGCGTTAGAGTTGTGTTTTGTTTCGGTAAACATTTTCATATTGTCTGATAGCTGAGTTTCTTCCCGTTAAGTGGGTATGATACATTGATAGTTTGTTAAATGTTAAGAAGCCCTCAGACGCTGTTTCTTGCAAGATGTTGCGTTTAGCCTCCGGTACCAGGGGCATGGGCCTTAACAGGTCAACAACCACCATTATCAAGGAGCAGTAAGTATTTATTTCTCGTCTTTGTTACTTCAAAGCTTGGATTTGGGTTCTGGGAAAAGGGTAAATATGCTATAGAGATCATAAAACATTTTTTATCCCTGACTGTAAACAGGTATATTTCTTTAGTACATTTTTACCATGGCGTTCAATGGCGGTAGCTACATTTTGTAAACTTGCCTCAAGTGGCCTTTCAAAGTACTGCAGGTTACAGTACTTCCGCTTGGTTAAAACTCCTGAACGCTAGCTAGCAGTGTTGTAATCTATTTTCAGTCATTTCTACTCCAACTAAATAAGTAACTGAGATCGGAAGTACCTTAAGGGCGCACAACTTTTAAAACCTCATGTATGTTATTGTGTTATTCAAAGCCTACTATGGTATTGTATGTGACATATCGCAATACAACGCAATATGCTGAATAACAATTGTATCATGATGCATATTGGATTGCCAGGTTCTTGTCTATACTCAACCCTAGTAACCAGGTCAAGTTTTTATCTGTATTTTACTCTCGTCTTTATCTGTATGTTATTTTCGTGATGCTTGGATTTGGTTATTTGAAATAGGGTAAATACACTATAAACTTTGAAACATGTATATCTCTTCAGTAACGTTGGCCATTTTACCATGCTGTTATATGGCGTTTGCCCCATTTTTAAGAGGCCATTTGAAGTACTGCAGGTTGTAATACTTAAAACCTAGCTAGCTAGCAGTGTGGTAATCTACATTCAGTTGATTAACTTGTTCTACTCTAACGTAATAAAGTAAACTGAGTCAGGAAGTAGTTTAAGGAGGACACAAAAATAAACTTTTAAAACCTGATGAACATGTTGATATATAAAGCCTACTATGACATTGTTAGCGATATATCACAATACAACGCAATATATTGAATAGCCATTTTATCAGAATACAATTACAGTAACTTCCCTAACCCTAAATATCCTTCATTATAACATGCTTAAACTAGATTTGTTGCCATTTAGCGGCATAGAAACGTAACAAAATTAAACATCTATTTTTAGTTTGGCTAAGTTAAGGAAGACTGGTTGCATCGGAATACATTTAGAGTAACTTAACCAACCCTGAATATCCTTTAATATCACATGCTTTGACTACGCGATGTGTTGCCATGTTAGTCCATATGAACTGAACTAAATGAAACAGAATGTTTTTTGTATGGCTAAGTTAGGGACAACTGGTTGTGTTGGAATACATTTACAGTAAATTCACCAAACTCTGAATATCCTTAATTAGCATGTATGATTAATGCCATGTAGCGTCATGACAACCTAACTATTAAAACACCTATTTTTAGTTTGGCTAAGTTAAGGAAAACTAATGTTGCAACAGAAAACAATCACTTTTGATTAGTGTCTTCTTGATATGTTTAACTTTGAATGCATAAGAAGTTCTTACAGAGCATGAAGCTAGCTAGCAGCAGCAGGCCTGATGCTGAGCCCAGTAATGGCTTCCCATGTAACACCAAACACTACAGTCTGTTTGGACCCACTGAGACCATGTGCAACACTAACAGCACACGGATTACCTTCTGCGCGGTCCAACAGATCACGTATTTCGACGTTATGATATTAATCCACGTGTGTTTCCCGTCGTATAAACCCAGTCGACATGGTGGAGGTTTTCTCAAATGAGGTCGGGGGAAAAAGGCATGCGGTGTCTTTGCACTGTTACGTCACCGCCCGTCTTCTTCGGTACTGCGCAGCCTCGGACGCCATCTTGCTGCCGCCACCTGGTTCAAAACTCGTCGGCATCAACACCCGGGCATATTGTCCGTTATCTGCGGGGGAAGAGCGGTGGAGCAGCGGGATAGTGTCTTCTGTTCCGTAGATGTTTCTCTTCCTATTGGACTTTTTACTGGAATATTGTGACTTCCTGATGCTGCAAACAGACGCTACGACCGACAGTTATTTTCCTCATGTATACAGATTATAGTTACTTCCGGTGTTACCTTCGTCAAAATGGGATACAACTGATTTTAAACACAGAGCCTAAAGAGGGAAGCTGGTGAGAATGTTTCCAGCAGGAGATGTATGGTCAAAACTACTGCAATATACGGGATATTCAAAACAACCAGATCCATGTGAAACTAATGGAAGACGTTAGCAAGTGATTGGTGGGATTTCTTCACAGAACATGGTGGATTTTAACTGAATACGTTGCATAAATGCGTTTAAACCACTGTGGCAAAGAAACGGTTAACTCCGGTTTAAAACATGCCAATCTGGCCTCGCTTCTTGCTTGCTTATGGACTCTAAATTATTGTGGTGTTTCACAACATAGACTGTATACCGAATGGGTTTTAAACAACTGTGCTTGAGATAATCGTGAGCCCTTATCCCGTATTTGACTGCTTATTTTCGGCCACATTTCAGACTGTAACAGCAGCAGCAGACCGAGACTCCATGATGTTTCCACCCAGCCAGATCCATGTACAATTTATGGAAGCGTTTAGCTTGTGATTTGTGGGACTTATTTACAGATCACGGTAGATTTAAACGGAATACATGACATATTTCCGTTTTAAACAATTGTGCTTGTGGTAATCACGAGCTATGATTCCGTATTTGACTGCTCATGTTCGGCCACATTTCACCAGACAGACTCCATGATGTTTCCACCCAGCTAGTGGGGAGGCTGAACGACACCGTTAATGTCGGCGTTATTTTAATACACGGCTCTTATACATATAGGCCTACCAAAATGGACACATGTCAATGGAAGTGATACGTTTCAATGTGGTTATCGGTGCGATATATGGTCGGACCCACGGACCGCAATGGAGAAATGTTTCCCCTCTGCTACAAACAAAGGGATCAGCAACCACGATGGAGCTGCTGGTTGTGGCCTAACGTGATAGCATTATCTAACGGCCGTTTTTAGCCTAACGGTCAACCGAACTACATCGGTTTAAATACATTATATATTTGTATACAGATAGTACACACAACTAGCTACTCACATAATGAATAAAACACTACATTTATAGCTGAAATTAAGTGTTTGTCTGTCAACCGGCAATGTTTATCATGTTACTTTAACAACCGCAGCGTTTTGGGGACTATTTTGCGTGATTATTTTCGAAGAATAACGTTATAGATTTGAACCTAACTGACTGCAACCGTCTTCGTTTCATTTGAATGTAACGGTAGCCCAAACCCTGCGCGTTCACGTATATTGCGGCAAGGGATTGGATTACGGCGCATGCGCATACGGAAAATTGATTGAATTCTTACGTTTGTTTTGTTTTTCATCATTTGTTTCATTTTACGTTATCCTCAGTCCGAGAGCCGATGTATAAAGGTAAATACAAAATGAACTACAGTGATTTAGCGAACTTGCTCCCAGGCTAACAGCATTCTAGGCTTTATTGAACCAGGTAGTTAGCAGATTTGCTGTTAGCCAGGTGACTGATGCTAATGCGGCTACTGTTCAGACAAAGGCCGTCCGGATGACGTCACGCACTAAAATCAATAAACCCACGTGTGCTCCTAATTGATCGTCTTGCAGAGGTGTGTGTTTATAGTCCTTTGTATTTATATAGAGCAAAAATAGCTTTGCAGAGACGTTTGCAGTGATGTAATCAAGCACTGTACGACATGAAATACATTCAAATGCTAACATTGTACTGCATTGTATATAATATAGTGTACCAGCTAAATAGACTGGCTGTATAGTGTGTCCATAATGTTTTATCCTTTAGATTTTCATGATTATTACATGAGAATATTACTACTAAGAATACAATTAAGAATGCATGACTTATACTTGTAGCAGTATATTAAAAGGTCTTAAGACTTCTACTGACACTGGTCTTTTGACATATTTATTTGTTTATCGCTCCAACAATAGCCCTAAAGTTGGTGAACGTGTGACATGGAGGACTCTGGAGACTCATGATGGTGAGAGGGTTTCAGGATCCTTCTTGGCTGAAGAGAGAGAGCTCTTTGTAGGACGCCGCAGTGACTCGGATTATCCCAGGAATCAAACAAGAAACAGACGTGCTGAGAAAATAATAACAGCATTGACATAAACACCTTTTAAGAGAGTGTATATCTAGATGTATTCAGACTCGTGTTACATGTAAAGAGGTTGGTTTACAGTGAGATGAGACCATATTGATCCCCAAGGGGAAATCCAGGTGCAGCAGCAAAAAGACAGATATAGACACATTCAGAAGTATACACAACTACTTTATAAAACAAGTATGGAATAGTTCATTACACAAGATAATTGAAGACGAGGTGGGTGACATGAAAATAATAAATAAAAGGTGAAATCAAATTAATAAAAATAAAGTAGCGTTCAGGGCAAGAAAAGGTAAATTAGGGTTCAGATTAATTAACATTTTCCAAAAGTAGCAGACATATGCATTGTACTTTTACTCAATTACATGTATTTAATACCTTTAGTTACTTGTGTGTTAAATCAGACTTTAGTTCCACCTGGAGTGAATCCACAAGCTACCCTGCAGTATACAAAGTACTTCAGACTAGCTGCACCTTCACCAGCTTTGAGAACACTTTCATGATCAATCATTATCAAACATATCATATATATTATTCTGAAATGGACCAATCTGCACAACGACTACTTTTACTGTCTTCTTTCTTACTTTTCTACTTTGACTTGAGGAAATTTTTTGAATGCAGGACTTTTACTGTAACAGTATTCCTACTACTTCTACTCAAGTACAAGATCTGAGTACTTCTACTTGTACTCAAGTACAAGATCTGAGTACTTCTTCCACCTCTGTATTTATGATGAACATTTACTAAAGGGCACTTATATCAGGAAGCGAATGTGCTTTTATCTTTGTAACATTGTGTTTCTCGTCTCTTCATAGTGACTGGTGTATTATTTTTCAGGTGATGGGTCAACAGCTGACCAGTGGATTAAAGTTAATGGTAACAGTGTGAAACAATACAAAATAAATCAATGTGACACAAATAACACTTTATTCATTCGTCACGAGTCTCAAATCATTTCTGTTCAGATCTGAAGTCAGTGGTAGACAGACAGGTGAGGACTTCAGTGTGTGTGACTCTACATCAACATACAAAACGTCAGGTACATTAAAACACACGGTCCCTTGATATCCCGACATGAGGGGTGCAGACAGACAAGTCGAGGTACAGTTATATTTAATTATCAGGGCGAAAAATAAACTGTTTTACAGTCAGAGCTATAAACCCACATTACGTCCAGATTTCTACATACATAATTACATCTCTACAACCTATAGTTAAGAGATAAGGGTGTACAGTGTTCCCATGACATGCTTCAAGTAATTAAAAACATTAACAGCTTTATTTCAATGTTAGAGAGTCTAGAAATGTCCAAGTGAGTCATTTTAGAGCAGAATTCAAATATGCACAACTTTATTTACAACAGGGGCCGGATCAACACATTGCAGGGGCCGTAATGGTGCCGTGGGCCCCTAATGGCCCCCACTCTGTTCACTGTGCATGTATTAAACACACAACTATTAAGTGAAATGCACAGTACAAACTTAAATACAAAATGCCCTAAAAGTTAGTTGCAATGAGTATGACAATCACGCCTAAATGTAATTAGTGCTGCAACGATTATTTGAAACTTCGATAAATCATTTCTATGAAAATAGTAGAAAAATTACATTTTAGGGCGACAACACATGATTAATAATTTCATCAGTTAATTTAAAGAGGATTTATTCATGGTACTCAAATAATCGTTGCAGTGCTAACACATTAAAGTAGCTCTAAGTTCTTGTGTTTTTGGCCAACAATTAAAAAAAAAATCAAGGTTTTGTACCATAGACGACAAAATGACTAAATATTTTCACATTAAAACTCTTGCCGTTTTGACAATTGTGCTTAAAAAAAGTGACATCTTTCCAACTAAATTTGTTTTTAAATCATGAATAGATAATGTAGTTTTTCTGCTCTAAAAATTAAAATGACAAATTCTTCCTCAAAACAGAAGAAATGCCAACATTTGAACCAGTCTTCAAATGTCTTGCAAGTTACTGACCTTAATTCAGCGTGATGCAAGACACTGAAAAGCACCTAATTGGATAAATAAGCACATTTAGTAATAATATTTGAGCAAAATCCATATCCAATTATAAGCAGATTACAATTTCAGTTGAGTGACAAATTGCTTTAGTAACCAGAAAGACTGGGACTCAGATATGTTAACTTTTTCTATTATTTTAATGTACACGTCAAGACGTGAATAATAACGTTGATCAGAAACACAAAATGAAGGTGAATAAAGTTGAATTAAACTAAAATATTGTCAAGCTAGTGTCTGTGAAAAGATCAACGATCCCTTGAACTCCTGACGCAAATGAAACAAGATTCACACGGTTTATTCAGCGCTTCGGATTAGTAGAAGCTTCCTGTCACCACGAGTTAGATAGACTGAAGACTAACCAGTCACTTAACAGGAAAACTAGTTAGGAAGCAATGCATAGAGATTGGACAAAAGTCTGTTCACGTGGTTTTAAGTTATACTTACTGGCTGTTGAAGCTTATAGACTTAATGAGAAAAAACATGTGTTATATACAAAGTAGTTATTTTGAGAATGTTTTTCGTTATAATGAGATAATGATGGTTTAATGCATGAAAAGTGCTTCCAGAGAGGGTCGTTCACCAGTCAAATGTTGATACAGAAAGTTATTGCACTTAAATGAATACTTTGGTGAATATATAACAACCTCCACTCTTTTGCCTTTAGGCTGTCAAGTAGATTTGAACTGGCTGCATCCATGTCTACAGGGTTCACAGGGGAAGGTTTAAAGGGCCAAATGGGATTTTAGTTTTTGGGATCTGATAAAAAAAAAGAAAAGATTTCTAAGAGATCTGAGAAGTCAGTATTCCGAAGAAGAAAAAAAAAAGTCATAATTTTGAGAAAAAGTCGGGATTCCAAAGTTAGAATTTTAAGAAAAAGTCAGAATCCCCCAAAAAGTCAAAATAAAAAAAAGGAGTTGGAATTAAAGAAAAAGTCAGAATTCTAAGAAAAAGTCAGAATTCCAAATTCAATCTCAGGACGCAAAAGAACGATGTAAAACATTAGCATACTTTAGGTGTAGAGAAATGTCTCGGATATGCTGATCGAGTAGACCTGATTTTCACATTGTTCAAAGGCCAAGAATATCATAAATAATATGGATCATTATCACAAACACTCATTTCAGAAGCTTTTATGAAAAATGTGTTGATGTCTTTTAAGTGCTCTCATTTCACATCTGAACTTTAGTCTTCCATTCCTGCTTTTTTACGATACAAAATTGCTGCCGTTTCTTTTAACATTTACATCTATTGCACGGTATTTCACTTTTTCCTTTACGTGCGCGGACAAGTCAATTATAATAAAATAACTATAGTATCGACTAAATCCAGTGTAAGTCGGCTCCTAGTTCAGGTAAATTCCTAATAAAATATTTTTCCTGCTGCTTGTGTTTTAAATGTGAAACGGACAGCATTATTTAGGGTCGCGGTTCAATTCACAATGAACTGTTAGACCAAAAAAGGTTCAAAGAATATTGTTTGTTTAGTTATTGTACAAAAAGTGCATTGTGACCATTCGTAGAAACGGGTTCCTGGTGTGCCGAGAGCTTTTATTTTATAAATAGATTAATGACACGTGCTTTTATGGATACTGACCTGAATGAAAACAGAAAAGGAGCCGAGTCGTGTTGACTATCAGCAAAGCAGCTATTTCTATTATCAAACTTGTTACGATAATAACATGATATTTACCTGATATTATTATTAACGGCTGGTTGAGTGTTTTCAATCCTTTTTTCGAGCCTTAATTCAACTCTTCCCGTGTCTTTGAGCTTTAAGACCCAGTCGGAGTATCAGTGTGTTATTTGAGGTACTGACCTAAATCAAAACATAAAAACTTAAGGTTTTATGATTTAAAACTGACCTGATGCATGTTCATTTTAGAAAAGCGGCTTTTGCTTTTATCAAACATTGCAATATAAATTATATTACACTGATCTTATTATTATGGACTGCTGTTAGGGTGATTTCAATCCTTTTTGTGAGCCTTTACTTCCCCTGCTTTAAGTCCCAGCAGAACACGGAGTATCAGTGAGTTATCGGAGGGACTGATTGTGTGCCGGGCTCTGTACCTTCAGCAGAGAGAATCCATCCCGTCTCCACCCGCCTGCTGCTGCTCAGCGCCACAAATCAAGCGTCCCTCTCTGATTACTAAACAAGTCCAATCAGAGCAGCGCTGTGATTTTTCAGACGTTAATGACGGCGTCGTCCTCCTCCTCGTCTCTGCCCTCCTCCTGTAACGTGTCCCCTCTGTTTCCAGATCCTTCCTCCTCCTCGTCCTCAGGGGCTCCACAGGGGCCGATGATGTACCTGTAGTCTCCCCCGATAGCGAGGGCGACCTCTGACGCCACCATCAGCCAGTCTTTCTCCTCTTCCTCCGCTCGGATCTGCCATGGGATGCTCCAGCTCTGGTTCCCCGCCTCCATCCCCTCCCCCTGACATCCGACCCCGCCGTCGGCCCCACATCCTCCTCCAGGCTCCTCCTCCAGGTTGACGTAGAGCAGAGGCTCCTTCAGCGGGGGGGCGGGGGACAGGCTGCCCCCAAGAGCCTCCACCTGGCCAATCAGGTGCTGGAAACTGGGCCGACATTTAGGGACGGGACTCCAGCAGCTGTGCATGATCTCATAACTGACAGGAGGAGAAGGAGGAGAGGATAGAATACGAAGCAGAAGAAGGATAGATGGAAGAAACATGATAACCGTTACTATAAGGGTTCCTACATTGACTTTTTTAATACTTTGAATTTAATTTAAAATAATGAAACCAGTACCAATGTCATTGCTAGCTAGTAGAAACAGCTGCCCCGAGCATCCTGATTTGTAGGACATTAATGCAGGAGGTATTGTGTAAAAATATCCAAAAGATGTGTGTGTGTGGTGTGTGTGTGTGTGTGTGTGTGTGTGTGTGTGTGTGTGTGTGTGTGTGTGTGTGTGTGTGTGTGTGTGCATGTATTGTCCTTTTTCCAGACCTTGTGAAGATTGATGTAAGACATTTTAAAAAGGAAATTGAGGCCCCTTTTTTTTTTAGATCAATGATTTAAAATGCCTCTTATAGCTTCAAAGTCACTTGTTAGCGTGTGAAGTTTGGTAGAATAGTGTACATTTAGCTCACAAAAATATTAACAAAATCTGTTCACTAAGACAATATGGCACCAACGTCAAACATTAACAGTCACTCTATTAAGTATTGTTGTTGAAAAGCCACAAATAAAATGTATGACATCAACGCTGACGGGGAAATTAGTGACCAGGTGAAGAAGTGTGTGTAATATATATAAATATGTTTCAGACTCACATGTCGTCTCTGCAGTCCGGAGGCTTCTTCAGTCGCTCTCCTTTGATCAGATACTCGTAGATCTCAGAGTTCTCCACGCCGGGGTACGGAGTCTGACCTCGAGTCATGATCTCCCACATCGCCACGCCAAACGCCCACTGGCACACACAAATCAGAAAATATATAATGATGCATTTCTATGTCTAGAGAATAACTACATGGAAACGCAAAAAGAGACACTAAGTGAACTCAAAGGACACATAATGAGCACTAAGAGAAACTAAAGGACGACTAAACTAAAATGAAATGACTAAAAATGGAAAGAAGAACCAGAAAGAGACTAAAAATGAAAAAAAGAAACAAAACGACCAAAAAGAGAAACAATTATCGTAAAACGACAGTAAAATAAGTTGTCTGTGAATGTGTGTGCAATTGTATGTGCAATTGTGTGTGTGTGTGTGTGTGTGTGTGTGTCAGTACCACGTCGCTCTGTGTGGTGTACACGTTGTCTGCCAGGCTCTCCAGAGCGATCCACTTCACAGGGAGTTTAGAGACTGAACCCTGTCTGTAGTAATCTCCACTGTAGATCTTCTTAGAGAGACCGAAGTCTGCCACACACACCGTCATGTTCTCATTCAGCCTGCAAAACACACACACACACACACACACACACACACACACACACACACACTTATTGGTGATTTCAATAAGAAAATACAAGCATGTTTCCGTCTGAGGAAGCGTGGACTGAAAGCCTGACTGTCAATCATAAAGCCCCCATGTGGTGTTCAGGTGTTTCTGTTTAATATTTAGATTTGTTGCTGATTGGTGGGCTCTGTGAGCGGATTGGTGGACTCTGTGAGGATTGGTGGACTCTGTGAGCGGATTGGTGGACTCTGTGAGCGGATTGGTGGACTCTGTGAGCGGATTGGTGGACTCTGTGAGCGGATTGGTGGACTCTGTGAGCGGATTGGTGGACTCTGTGAGCGGATTGGTGGACTCTGTGAGCGGATTGGTGGACTCTGTGAGCGGATTGGTGGACTCTGTGAGCGGATTGGTGGACTCTGTGAGCGGATTGGTGGACTCTGTGAGCGGATTGGTGGACTCTGTGAGCGGATTGGTGGACTCTGTGAGCGGATTGGTGGACTCTGTGAGCGGATTGGTGGACTCTGTGAGCGGATTGGTGGACTCTGTGAGCGGATTGGTGGACTCTGTGAGCGGATTGGTGGACTCTGTGAGCTGATTGGTGGACTCTGTGAGCTGATTGGTGGACTCACATGCAGTTCCTGGCGGCGAGGTCTCTGTGGATGATGCTCCGGCTGCTCAGGTAATCCATCCCCTGAGCGATGTCCAACATGAACTGCAGCAGCATCTGCAGAGTCAGATCCTGAAGGAGGGACACAAAGAGACGTCAGCACAGGTGGAAGAACATCTAATTATATCCCAAAAACTTCCCATCAGTCATCATCCATTTTAAAAAACCATTTTCTGTTGTTTTTTTCTCATATAATAAAGTCTTTAATCATAAATCTTTAAATCAAACGTAAGCTGAAGGGAATACATTGTGGATCCCATTCATTGGTTTATCCACATATTGATATATTATTACCATAAGCAGTATTCAATTCAACTGTACAATATTAAATGTTACATCATGTTTTATCTTGTTCTATTTAAATGTACATTGTCTACTAATTCCTGCATTTTTACTTGCACTATTTTATGTCTTTTTACGTTTTAAGTATATTGTTTGCTGCACTGTTGAAGAACCTGGAACTAATCTGTAGAAACTGTAAATGTTCTCTCTTACGAAAGGGTGTTCTCCGAGGCGGGACAGCAGCAGGAAGGTGTGCAGGTCTCCGTGCTTCATGAAGGGAAGAACCACCATCGGGATCGGCAGCCGCTGGCCGTGACGCCGGTGCAGGCTCACTCCTATTGGACGGGAAGGAGTGTCAATCAAACTGCACGACCTAACCAAGGGTCATGCTTAGCAGTGGGGACGTGAAGTCATGTGATTGTGTTGTAGTTCCTTTATAGCCCAACATTAGCCACCTTTAGTGTGTGTGTGTGTGTGTGTGTGTGTGTGTTGTGTGTGTGTGTGTACCTATGAGTTGGATGACATTGGGATGGTGGAAGTCCTTCATGTAGGCCGCCTCCTTCAGACACTGCTCGATGTCACATGATGAAGTGATGTCAGCTGGAGGAGGACACACACACACACACACACACACACACACATTAAGATATACGTTTATTTATTTATGGAAAGCCAAACTGCACCTGCTGCTACATTAATAACCAAAGAAGAAGAAACGGCAGACTCACATTTCAGCACTTTGACCGCCACCTTTAAGACGGACGAGTCCTCGGACTTCAGGAAGGCCTGCCGCACCGAGCCGAACTCACCTGCACATCAACACACACACACACACACACTTTAATATCAGTTTTTTATTGTTCGGTTGTCTCTCTTCTGTTTGGCTTCTATTTCTAATATTTTCAGACTTTTAAACCATTTAAAAAAACATGTCTTAGTGTGTTAATTGATTTCAGTTTAACAGATACATTATATACAAATTGCAATTTTTTGTTTTAGGAACAAGGGAGCGAAAGTGAATGTATAAATAATTGACAGACGATAAAAACAAAGAAACAAACAGGTCAAAAGAGAGTGTTAAAGAATTCAATGTGAAAAGATGTGTGTTAGAATATACACTGAACAAAAATATAAACGCAACACTTTTGTTTTTGCTCCCATTCTTCATGAGATGAACTCAAAGATCTAAAACATTTTCTATAAACACAAAATAACCATTTCTCTCAAATATTGTTCACAAATCTGAAAAAATCTGTGACAGTGAGCACTTCTCCTTTGCCGAGATAATCCATCCCACCTCACAGGTGTGGCATATCAAGATGCTGATTAGACAGCATGATTATTGCACAGGTGTGCCTTAGGCTGGCCACCATAAAAGGCCACTCTGAAACGTGCAGTTTTGCTTTATTGGGGGGGTCTGGGGGAGTCCGAAAACCAGTCAGTATCTGGTGTGAGGGGTAGGGGTAGGGTTAGGGTAATGTTGTGAATCGAGTGGCCTGTGTTCGTCGTCCATAACATACGCCTGCCCATACCATAACCCCACCACCACCACGGGCCACTCGATTCACAACATTACCCTAACCCTAACCCTACCCCTCACACCAGATACTGACTGGTTTTCGGACCCCCCCAGACCCCCCCAATAAAGCAAAACTGCACGTTTCAGAGTGGCCTTCTATTGTGGCCAGCCTAAGGCACAACTGTGCAATAATCATGCTGTCTAATCAGCATCTTGATATGCCACACCTGTGAGGTGGGATGGATTCTCTCGGCAAAGGAGAGTGCTCACCATCACAGATTCTTTCAGATTTGTGAACAATATTTGAGAGAAATGGTTATTTTGTGTTTATAGAAAATGTTTTAGATCTTTGAGTTCATCTCATGAAAAATGGGAGCAAAAACAAAAGTGTTGCGTTTATATTTTTGTTCAGTGTATGTGAAAAGGATATCTTGTGTGTGCATGGACGCGGGAAGGGGGGGGTGCAGAGGGGGGCTGCAGCACCCCCATCTGCGAGGCGCCACTAGCACCCGCACCCCCATACGCGGCGCACCTACAGCGCCACAGTTTTCTTCTCCGCTGCGAGGCTCCACTAGCCCCCCCAACTCTGACTGACTTCCCGCATCCCTGTGTGTGTGTGGTGTGTGTGTGGTGTGTTTGTGGGTGTGTGTATTAGTGTTACCTTTCCCCGCATGTGTCCCCAGTGTGAGCAGCCTCTCTGGGATCAGGACGTCCTGTAGTTTGTTCTTCAGGTCTTCGTTTATACCCAGACTGTCCACTGGGGAGACACACACACACACACACACACACACACACACCACACACACACCACACACACACACACACACACACACACACACACACACACACACACACACACACACACACACACACACACCACAC
>JAMFTG010000901.1:0-57500 GCA_023974075.1 Chaenocephalus aceratus
TGAGGCCACATTACGAGAAACTCGGCTGATTTTACGCATGCTTGAACCCAAAACAACAGATTTGACTGTCATGTAATTGCCTTAATTGGATCAAAAAGATGCTGAAATATCTTCCTAAGGATTCTGATTTGTTGGCTTTTTCACGTCTGTCTGCAAGACAGCTTTTAAAATGCTTGTTTTCAAAATGGCTTAATCACGGCTACCTACACTAACAGAGTAGCTGCTTCTTAAATACTCAAATATCTTCATCTGAGTAAAGCGGGTGACACTATCATATACACAGATTTATCTTTGTATTGTGTAACTTAAAAATGATATGAACTCACATGAATGTAAGATATTAATATTTATTATTGATGAAAGATGCCTACAGATACGCTACTTTGCATCTAATTGAATCTTTGCGTTGACTTGCACTGTTAAATGTGAACAGTTCATAAAAGATTATATCAGAAAGCTTGTATACAAGTAGGAAAGACAACCTTTAACAGTTGCATTATGGGAAATGTAGGAATGTGCATTTTTGGTTGCTTTACTATCAGTTGGCACTTAAAGTCAGGATATTTTGCTTCTTTTGCACAATTTTTATCAGTTCTTTGTTAAATCTGTTTCTTGAAAGTACCTTAACTTTATAAAACTCTTATTGAATCGCTGGATTTTCCCTTTAAATACATGAAACAGTTGTATTGCGACCCCGGGTCTGTGTGCACCTGCTGCTTTACCACCATGCCTCCCAGTGTGGAAGATCATAGTTTGTGACCTTTTCCCCTGAAATACCTCCGCCCCACCTGCTGTCTCCCTCCACCGCTGGAAATAGACCCTGTTGCTACAGAGGTTACGTAAGTCCCTGCCAGAGATAGCAAAAGTACTTACATCCTTTACTCAAGTAGAAGTACAGATACTCGTGTTTAAAAATACTCTGGTGAAAGTAGAAGTACTGACTAAACTTCTTTACTCAAGTCAAAGCAAAGAGGCTTTGAAGTGTCCTTCAGTAAAAAGTACCCATAACTAGCAGCTGCTTTAAAGAGTACCTGACCTCCCTTTATATTAATAGAACAATAATGTCATTGTTAGCTAATGAATGTTTCCATGCTGAACAACGGCAACATGACAACGTTTCCATTGGTCCCTCTTCTTTAGAGAAGACCAGGAAGTGATGGATACACGGATCGTGTTCCAACCAATAGGCACGCAGTGACTCTAAAGAATAATGACCACGCACCAAACACACATTCAGACTAAAGGAACCAGCTGTTTGGGAAATGAGAGAAGTAGAAAGTACAGGTATTTGAGTTCAACATGTGAGAAGTAGAAAGTACAGGTATTTGAGTTCAACATGTAAGAAGTAGAAAGTACAGGTATTTGGGTTCAACATGTGAGAAGTAGAAAGTACAGGTATTTGAGTTCAACATGTAAGAAGTAGAAAGTACAGGTATTTGGGTTCAACATGTGAGAAGTAGAAAGTACAGGTATTTGAGTTCAACATGTAAGAAGTAGAAAGTACAGGTATTTGAGTTCAACATGTAAGAAGTAGAAAGTACAGGTATTTGTGTTCAACATGTAAGAAGTAGAAAGTACAGGTATTTGTGTTCAACATGTAAGAAGTAGAAAGTACAGGTATTTGTGTTCAACATGTGAGAAGTAGAAAGTACAGGTATTTGTGTTCAACATGTGAGAAGTAGAAAGTACAGGTATTTGAGTTCAACATGTAAGAAGTAGAAAGTACAGGTATTTGTGTTCAACATGTAAGAAGTAGAAAGTACAGGTATTTGTGTTCAACATGTGAGAAGTAGAAAGTACAGGTATTTGAGTTCAACATGTGAGAAGTAGAAAGTACAGGTATTTGTGTTCAACATGTAAGAAGTAGAAAGTACAGGTATTTGGGTTCAACATGTAAGAAGTAGAAAGTACAGGTATTTGGGTTCAACATGTGAGAAGTAGAAAGTACAGGTATTTGAGTTCAACATGTAAGAAGTAGAAAGTACAGGTATTTGAGTTCAACATGTAAGAAGTAGAAAGTACAGGTATTTGGGTTCAACATGTAAGAAGTAGAAAGTAAGGTATTTGAGTTCAACATGTAAGAAGTAAAAAGTACAGGTATTTGGGTTCAACATGTAAGAAGTAGAAAGTACAGGTATTTGTGTTCAAAGTGTAAGAAGTAGAAAGTACAGGTATTTGGGTTCAACATGTAAGAAGTAGAAAGTACAGGTATTTGAGTTCAACATGTGAGAAGTAGAAAGTACAGGTATTGGGTTCAACATGTAAGAAGTAGAAAGTAAAGGTATTTGTGTTCAACATGTAAGAAGTAGAAAGTACAGGTATTTGGGTTCAACATGTAAGAAGTAGAAAGTACAGGTATTTGGGTTCAACATGTAAGAAGTAGAAAGTACAGGTATTTGGGTTCAACATGTAAGAAGTAGAAAGTACAGGTATTTGAGTTCAACATGTAAGAAGTAGAAAGTACAGTATTGGGTCAACATGTAAGAAGTAGAAAGTACAGGTATTTGGGTTCAACATGTAAGAAGTAGAAGTACAGGTATTTGGGTTTTAACATGTAAGAAGTAGAAAGTACAGGTATTTGGGTTCAACATGTAAGAAGTAGAAAGTACAGGTATTTGGGTTCAACATGTAAGAAGTAGAAAGTACAGGTATTTGAGTTCAACATGTAAGAAGTAGAAAGTACAGGTATTTGGGTTCAACATGTAAGAAGTAGAAAGTAAGGTATTTGGTTCAACATGTAAGAAGTAGAAAGTACAGGTATTTGTGTTCAAAGTGTAAGAAGTAGAAACTACAGGTATTTGTGTTCAACATGTAAGAAGTAGAAAGTACAGGTATTTGGGTTCAACATGTAAGAAGTAGAAAGTACAGGTATTTGGGTTCAACATGTAAGAAGTAGAAAGTACAGGTATTTGAGTTCAACATGTAAGAAGTAGAAAGTACAGGTATTGGGTTCAACATGTAAGAAGTAGAAAGTACAGGTATTTGAGTTCAACATGTAAGAAGTAGAAGTACAGTATTGTGTTCAAAGTGTAAGAAGTTAGAATAGAAGTACAGGTATTGGGTTCAACATGTAAGAAGTAGAAAGTACAGGTATTTGAGTTCAACATGTAAGAAGTAGAAAGTACAGGTATTTGTGTTCAAAGTGTAAGAAGTAGAAAGTACAGGTATTTTGGTTCAACATGTAAGAAGTAGAAAGTACAGGTATTTGAGTTCAACATGTAAGAAGTAGAAAGTACAGGTATTTTGGTTCAACATGTAAGAAGTAGAAAGTACAGGTATTTGAGTTCAACATGTAAGAAGTAGAAAGTACAGGTATTTGTGTTCAACATGTAAGAAGTAGAAAGTACAGGTATTTGGGTTCAACATGTAAGAAGTAGAAAGTACAGGTATTTGTGTTCAAAGTGTAAGAAGTAGAAAGTACAGGTATTTTGGTTCAACATGTAAGAAGTAGAAAGTACAGGTATTTGAGTTCAACATGTAAGAAGTAGAAAGTAAAGGTATTTGGGTTCAACATGTAAGAAGTAGAAAGTACAGGTATTTGAGTTCAACATGTAAGAAGTAGAAAGTACAGGTATTTGTGTTCAACATGTAAGAAGTAGAAAGTACAGGTATTTGAGTTCAACATGTAAGAAGTAGAAAGTACAGGTATTTGGGTTCAACATGTAAGAAGTAGAAAGTACAGGTATTTGTGTTCAACATGTAAGAAGTAGAAAGTACAGGTATTTGAGTTCAACATGTAAGAAGTAGAAAGTACAGGTATTTGGGTTCAACATGTAAGAAGTAGAAAGTACAGGTATTTGGGTTTCAACATGTAAGAAGTAGAAAGTACAGGTATTTGGGTTCAACATGTAAGAAGTAGAAAGTACAGGTATTTGAGTTCAACATGTAAGAAGTAGAAAGTACAGGTATTTGGGTTCAACATGTAAGAAGTAGAAAGTACAGGTATTTGGGTTCAACATGTAAGAAGTAGAAAGTACAGGTATTTGGGTTCAACATGTAAGAAGTAGAAAGTACAGGTATTTGGGTTCAACATGTAAGAAGTAGAAAGTACAGGTATTTGGGTTCAACATGTAAGAAGTAGAAAGTACAGGTATTTGAGTTCAACATGTAAGAAGTAGAAAGTACAGGTATTTGTGTTCAAAGTGTAAGAAGTAGAAACTACAGGTATTTGGGTTCAACATGTAAGAAGTAGAAAGTACAGGTATTTGAGTTCAAACATGTAAGAAGTAGAAAGTACAGGTATTTGTGTTCAAAGTGTAAGAAGTAGAAAGTACAGGTATTTTGGTTCAACATGTAAGAAGTAGAAAGTACAGGTATTTGAGTTCAACATGTAAGAAGTAGAAAGTACAGGTATTTTGGTTCAACATGTAAGAAGTAGAAAGTACAGGTATTTGAGTTCAACATGTAAGAAGTAGAAAGTACAGGTATTTGTGTTCAACATGTAAGAAGTAGAAAGTACAGGTATTTGGGTTCAACATGTAAGAAGTAGAAAGTACAGGTATTTGTGTTCAAAGTGTAAGAAGTAGAAAGTACAGGTATTTTGGTTCAACATGTAAGAAGTAGAAAGTACAGGTATTTGGGTTCAACATGTAAGAAGTAGAAAGTACAGGTATTTGAGTTCAACATGTAAGAAGTAGAAAGTACAGGTATTTGTGTTCAACATGTAAGAAGTAGAAAGTACAGGTATTTTGGTTCAACATGTAAGAAGTAGAAGTACAGGTATTTGGGTTCAACATGTAAGAAGTAGAAAGTACAGGTATTTGGGTTCAACATGTGAGAAGTAGAAAGTACAGGTATTTGAGTTCAACATGTAAGAAGTAGAAAGTACAGGTATTTGAGTTCAACATGTAAGAAGTAGAAAGTACAGGTATTTGTGTTCAACATGTAAGAAGTAGAAAGTACAGGTATTTGAGTTCAACGTGTAAGAAGTAGAAAGTACAGGTATTTGTGTTCAACATGTGAGAAGTCAAAGTAAAAAGTCGTCAGTAAAATAAGTAGTGGAGTAAAGTACTGATGCCAGAAACATGTACTCAAGTACAGTAACAAAGTATTTGTACTCCACTACTTCCCACCTCTGTCTGTGACTTCAGTTTCTCATTGACAGTTGTACACGTAGCTCGTGTGCTGATGACAGTCCCTGCTTGGCTGAGTTCTTGATGAATGAGCACAGAGGGTGAGACGCGTAGAAGCTATGTCTGTTGCTGTGCGTATTAATATACTTTCCTGGGGAGGAAGTGAAGACCCCATCTCTTTCTACTGTACTGTTGCTGTGGCTCTGGAGGTAGGAGGTCTTCATGGGCGAGATACTTAACCCCACATTACTCCCAACGTGTGTGTGTGTGTGTGTGTGTGTGTGTGTGTGTGTGTGTGTGTGTGTGTGTGTGTGTGTGAGAGTGAGTGTGTGTGTGTGTGAGCGTTCCTGAGCAGGTGGCACCTTGTACGGCAGCCTCTTTATACGTGTGTGTGAATGCTGACTTGTGTAAACGCACTTTGAGTGGTGGCAAACACTGGAACAGTGATATATAAAAGCAGTCTTTTAATCATATATAAAATTGCATGCGGTCTATTTCGGATAGTCTTTCCTTCATGGAGGATTTGAGTGAATACAATCTTCCAAATTTCAATTAAATAATGCTTTTAATTTGGGTTGTTTTTGGAAGATTAATGTAGATCACATTTCGTTTCACACACACACACACACACACACACACACACACACACACACACACACACACACACACACACACACACACACACACACACACACACACACACACAGTCAAATACATTATGTTTAAATTAAAAGAAATTGAAGAAAATCGAAAATATTACAAACAATTCTATAAATATATAGAAATGCGGTTCAATTCGATAAAAGACGAAGAATTTGAAGTTTTAAAATAATAAATCAATGATTATACTGTAAGTAAGGCCTTTGCACAATTAGCACTAATTAGCATTATAGCCTCTGCAGACAATAGTTACAAAATGGCTTGGTCGATTTGGACGGGTTTGGGGTTATTGAGGATGCTGAATGCATGTCTGACATCTTCAGGATGGAAAAGGGCAGTTTAACCAGGAAGTGGCCGTATGTGTACGACGGTGGGCTGATTTGATGCGTGTTGGGTTGATTTAAAGTTTAAAAGGACTCAAAACGGCCATTTGGTACTTTGGTATACTCAGCATCACTGGATTCACACTGCTGCTGGCAAGTCGACTATAACCCTTGATTTGTGGAGGCAGACATTTTAAATAAGACTCTGTGGCGGCAAGTAAGCTGTAGTGGTTTGAAATGTTCTTAATACTTACTGATGACAGGCGCCCTGAGGTCTCTACAAAAGCTTTTCTGCGGTTTCTTCACATCAATGACTTCTTTATTAATCTTTTATTGCATGCAGTCTGCATTACGAACTTGTAGCATGGAGTTTAGAAGACAAGCTTTACCGGTCTGGGAGCAAGAGACCCTTGAGTTGCATTATGGGAAATGTAGGAACCTGCATTTCGTTTTTCTTTATCCAAAGTCACTAAAAGTCAGGACATCTCGTCTTTTGTCTTGATATAAGGATTTTCTGCACAAATATGGAAACCCAACGTGGAGCATTACCTTTAGACTGGTTATAGCGTCCTGTAGCATAACGTATACATACAGAGGGTGTAATAGATAGTAAGAGAGGCATATAACTACAGAGCATATAAACTTAACAGAATTGCACATAAAATGGAAATAACGAGACGAGCCACGTGTTACTAAAGAACAGTATTTAATATCCTCTGGCAGGCGTTAGCCGTATTAAATACACACACAGCGTTCCAGTTCAGAAGTGATTCCGTTACCATGACCACACTAAAGCTCGCCGCCCGCTTTACTCCAGAGTCAAAGCTGTTAATAAACCAATAGACATTTGGATCAATCATTATTTACATAAGATACAAAAATATATTTCCCAACAACAACAAAACTTTACAATAAGAAGCTCTATAAAATTACAAATATATTCTATTATAAAAAGCCTTTTGTTTTTTAAATACTCTTCCAGCTCAAGTGTTGAATGAGGGAGCGTAACTCGGTCTGTGGCATGATTTATGGTTTAAAAATAAAGAATGTTCCAGTGACTGTTATTATATTCCTCGTCGTAATTCCTCACGACTTTTCATGGCGTCCGATTCGTCGTATTCTCGTCGTCACGGTACCTCTGGAGCTACATGTGACCCGTGTTGCAGTCCAGGTGGAGTTAGTGGGTTAGCTTTCGCAGAACGAGGCTGGACTTGGTGCCGAGGTGGAGACGCTTTGTCCCATCCTGCTGGGGGGTTTCCTGTGATAGGTGGGGGGGGTGTCAGCTGCTCCGCGGGGGGTCCAAACGAAGCGATCCTGGGTGTCACATGGGTCCCTGGGTGTCACATGGGTGTCACATGCCTGCAGAGAGCCAGAAACAGACAGACGTGATTAGAACTCTATTCTCAGAGCGCCGGATGTACGCGTTTACAGCCCCTCGTAAACACCGGGAATACACACGCCTGTTTTCCCGTACTCAGATCTGGTACTCGAGTAAAAGTACAAGTACTCAGATCTTGTACTCGAGTAAAAGTAGAAGTACTCAGATCCGGAACAGGGCATGGCGGTGGAAAGAGGAAAACATTGGGAATAAGGAAAGACTTTCTACTCCGGTCTCATTCCATTCCTGAATTTCCCCCAGCATGCATTGCTTCTAATCTGATGCAAGTTCAAACACTCTCAGGCCTCGAAGTGGAGAAGACGAGTCTTGTATGTCTTTTACTTATGGAGTTGAGTAAGCTTCTAAAAGACGCCCGATGCACTCTCAGGTTACGGCAGAGGCTCCTGAAGCCTAAAGCAAGTGGAAAGCAGGACTTCTAAGACTTTAAATGCGACTCTGGATGAAGTGAAAGACTTATTTTCATTTACAAAAATGTAGGGAATTGCAACTAGTTATGTTTTGCTAAATAGTGCAGTGAAATACGGCTGATTCACATGTTCTTTTTAGTATTTTGACTTGAATTCTAAATGAATTGCATTAAAACATAGACGTCTGTATTCGTATATCATTGTAATCCTCTGTGTGAACGTGTGCCGTCCTGTTTCCCACCCTCGCCCTGTTAGACTACTGCGTGTCCCCACGGGGTTAATGAACGTCCATCTGATCTCATAACACGCCTCTTCAGCTCCTCCACCGCCCTCGCCCGACACACCCTCGCCTGGGAGCAGAACCGGGGGGGTTTCTCCTCGTGTCACTTCACGAGCGCTCGTTAGCATAACTGACATAGAACAAGCGCTGCACTTAATCCTGAGTGGTGGGCCGCGCCAGCATGCGCTAATCCCTCAGGGTCTGTCAGCGAGGGGATTAGCACTCACTCTCTAATGTCCTGTCCAGGTCGGCGATGAAGTCCTCCAGCTCCTTGGTGTCGCCCAGTCTGGCTGCAGAGGAAGAGAGAGAGTCAGGCTTCAGACTAGGGAGAGGGAAGTGTTGTAGTGTCTTCTAAGGCTGCACACTTTGGGGAAGGGTTTTTGAAATTGCATCATGGATTATATGCAATATCCAAACCGCATATAAAGACACACTAAGTATGCACTTTGCAGAGTAAGTACACCTGGATGTATTGATGTGTGTGTGTGTGTGTGTGTGTGTGTGTGTGTGTGTGTGTGTGTGTGTGTGTGTGTGTGTGTGTGTGTGTGTGCTCACGTTTTGGGGACATGAGAGTAGGGGAGTTGGTGGTGGGGGAGTTCAGCCTCTCATCACTGAAGCTGAAGCTGTTTCTGTTCAGAGACTCTGCACCTGTGACACACACAGAAATACATTTGATTAGCGTTCACTTTCCAATGTCACACACTCACACACACACACACACACACACACACACACACACACGCACACACACACAGCTGTGTTGCACTGGGAGCGACAGCACAAGATGTATCTCTCTGACACGTTTAATCTGATCCCAGAGCAGCCGGGCCCCATCTGGCTGGTCCTCTGGGAGGATGATGTGGTCACAGCCTGGACGGGGCCCGGACCACCTGTCAGTCCCCCGTATGACGACATCGTGGCTTCTGCAGCTCGCCTGTCTCATTTCATTCTTTAAAGCGTCTCCTCCTTCCACTCGGGGCGCACTAGTGAGGATGCAGCCTGGAGCACTTCCTGCAGATACACCCACATGTATCTGTGGCTTCCTCGGCCCTTATGGATCCATGACACAGATCACAGCGGACATTGTATCGTTGTATCTTCCGAAGAAAATACTTTACTATATTGTTGTTATCACACCAAGAGAGCATGGGAGATCCTCGCTAACCCTGCCACCTCCAGACGCGTGGGATGGTCGTTAACTCGCATCCTTTCTCACCGTGATGTCTGCGAGAGTATGAAGTGTGTCCTATCTCAAACCACCATATCACACAGCGGAATAACATCGAGGCTTTCTGCCGCTGATGTTGCTTGTCTGTCTGATTTCATTCATTAAAAGCATCGTATTATTATTCCTGCTCCCAATGTCTCTGAGACTTCATGAACCCGTAAGCATCCTTGATACAGATTACGCTCCGTTACAGATGAACGTTATGTAACGCAATCTAACGTAAAGCAACACGTGAAACTTTCTGCATCTGTCATGGCGCTTGTCCGTCTGACTTCTTTGACTAAAAGCATTTTGTAAATCGTATTCACTTCTGATTATAGACGTGTAGAACGGTCGTCAAACTGCGTCCTTTCTCACCGTGAAGTCTGCGAGAGTATGAAGTGTGTGTGACGAAAAGATTAGGCAGCACTCGTCTCCGCAGCCGCCCTTAAAGCGTCTCAGATGTCGACCACTTACTGACTCAGCACTGAACACACAGCGTGAGATAGGAGACACCGCACGCACGCGCGCACGCACACACACGCGCACACACACACACACACACACACACTCACTGGCGTCCGTCTTGAGCATCAATCTCTGTCATATCTCAGATTGCATTTCTGCTCCGCTATTTGTTCTGCGGCTCTTCTACCTCCGCTCCGTCTCCGCCTCTCTCTCTCACGTGCCCCCCCCCCCCCCCCCGGACCCTCCTCTCATCCATCAGGCTGCAGCACAATAGCTGTCTCTGCGTGGGACAGCTCCCTCTTCTTCAGCCTGCCATGGAGAGGACAGAGCGTCTGCAGGAATCTGAGCCCCTCCTCAAATCAAGCAGCTCACGAGCTCCACAGGTCAGAGCTCTTCACACACATGCTCTCCAGCACAGGTTAGCTCTGAGTGTTAGCATGCTAACGTAAACACGGACCATATTACGTCCAGAACAGTCGGGCGTTGTTTCTGATAGCAGCTTTCTGATTGGGCCGTGGGTCCACATTTCAGATGTTACGTCATATCGGACGCAAATCTGGATCAGCTCCGTTGTTCCCCGTTTTTAGAGATGTGGGTACGGAGGAAAAGAGAGGGGACACTTTGTGAGTTCCCCGACTCACCGGGGACATGTCTTGATGTAGAGAAGACATCACAAAGTGCGCGATAGGAGACCTTCAATGCAAGACCTCGAGAGGTCATTCCATGAATTACAGCTGGATGACGGAGCATTGAGGATGCTCTCTGAACCCCGTGTGCAGCTGGTATGCAATCACCCATAATGCACTGGGAGCTCTCGGATACCAACTGGAAGACAGTGGAACACACTTTGCAGGAGATGTCAGACTGCAGCATATTTCCACATCTCCCTCTGAGGTCCAAAGCCACTCACTCGCGTCTGGGGTTCTCTGCTGAAGCTCAGGTTTCTCTCTCAGTGTTGCCTGAGGCCAGGGCTCCAGCTGAGGCAGCTTTCACACCGCTGCTAGAGTCATAAGAAAGTAATGGGTGACGGTAAAACTTTAGAGGATCAGCCACAGTATATATGAGGGGGGGGGGGGGGGCAGGTGAGCCAGTCTGCCCTCCAGAGGAGAGGAAGCATTACAGAGGAGAGGAAGCTTTACAGAGAGAGGAGAGGAAGCATTACAGAGGAGAGAGGAGAGGAAGCATTACAGAGGACAGAGGAGAGGAAGCATTACAGAGAGAGGAGAGGAAGCATTACAGAGAGAGGAGAGGAAGCATTACAGAGGAGAGAGGAGAGGAAGCATTACAGAGGAGAGAGGAGAGGAAGCATTACAGAGGAGAGAGGAGAGGAAGCATTACAGAGGAGAGAGCAGAGGAGGAAGCATTACAGAGGAGAGGAAGCACTACAGCGGAGAGGAAGCACTACAGAGGAGAGGAAGTTTACAGGCGGAGAGGAAGCATTACAGAGGAGAGAGGAGAGGAAGCATTACAGAGAGAGAGGAGGAAGCACTACAGAGGAGAGGAAGCACTACAGAGGAGAGGAAGCATTACAGAGGAGAGGAAGCATTACAGAGGAGAGGAAGCATTACAGAGAGAGGAAGCATTACAGAGGAGAGAGGAGAGGAAGCATTACAGAGGAGAGAGGAGAGGAAGCACTACAGAGGAGAGGAAGCATTACAGAGGGAGGAAGCATTACAGAGGAGAGGAAGCATTACAGAGAGAGGAAGCATTACAGAGAGAGGCACTACAGAGGAGGAGTCAGTGAGGCAAACGACTTCAGACCGTCAGATACAGAAACTCTAAAATGTCTCGTTACAATCAGCAGTATTTAATTCCACTGTTCAGTATTTTACGTTCTGCTTGTATTTGATCCTTTATTACAGAGTGAATTTATTACTAATTTTACTACATTTTATTCCTATTTTTATACTTATTTGTCTGAAGTAAAGACGCCTGGGACTGTATATGTCAATAAAGCTTTTGAACCTTGAATCCGCATGGCCTGATCCCCCTTCTGTCTGTGTGTGTGTAGCCTTTATTTAACCAGGTGAAGCCCCTTCACAGGTCAGCAGACTGTTCCAGTTTAGTGGAGCTGCTCATCTGAAAGCTTTCTTCCCTCAGACAGTCCGAGCACTTGGTACATTCAATAAAACAACATCATGAGATCTCAGGCAATACGTACTTTCAATTGGTCCAGAGATCAGAGAGCAGATATAAGCTGGTAGTTTACCCAACATGGCTTTATAGATGAAAATGTACCAGTGACTGAGCCTCCGTGCAGTTAGTGAAGGCAGACCTGCCTTGTATACAGGGTACAGTGATGAGTCAGCGCTTTACAGTTAGTCACACATCTCAGAGCGCTGTGATACGCAGCATCTAACTGTTCCAGGCAATGGGCCGGTGCATTCATATAGACCAGATCCCCAGAGTCCAGCACAGGTCAAAGGTCACAGAGCCTCTTCCTGGCCTCAAGCGAGAAACAGGACTTGTTCCTGTAGAAGAACCCTAGCCTCACCCTCAGCTTTTTAAGCAGGTTATTGACATGAAGTTTAAAAGAGAGACAATCATCAAGCCAGATACCAAGGTATTTGTAACAGGCAACAACTTCAAGTTTTGTTCCTTGCGTAGTTACAATATCTAAAACAGGCTCTGGTGTCTTTTTTGCTTTAGAAAAGAGCATTACCTTGGTTTTATCCACATTTAAAAGAAGCTTTAATTCAGAGAGCTGAGTCTGAATAGTGTTAGAAACTGCCTGTAATTTAACACCAGCCTCCTGAATGAGGGACCTGCACAGTACATCACAGTATCATCCGCATAAAAATGTAAAGTAGCTTCATCCACATTATCACCTACGCTGTTGATATATAAGGAGAATAAAAGTGGTCCTAAAACAGAACCTTGTGGTACACCATTAGAAATGTTTGACCACTCAGAAGACAGCCCATCAAACTGAACACATGGGGACCTTTCAGAGAGGTAGTTCACAAACCACCCACTGCACGGCTGGATAGATCAATACTGAGTAGCCTCTGCTTTAAAATGAGATGATCAACGGTGTCAAACGCTTTGGAAAGGTCAACAAATAGAGCTGCACAACTCTGCTTATTATCTAAAACACTCTCCACATCATTCACCACTTTCATCGTGGCAGTGATGGTGCTGTGCTGCTTTCTGAAGCCTGACTGATGTTTAGACAGGATTAGGGTTGGGTACCGAGAACATCGATTTCGTTGGAATGTATGCCACTTCCCCAGGTGAATAACTTGTGTAAAAGCATGAATGTGGAGCTAACCCCTTATCTGACTATTGACTGGAATATAAAGTTGCAAAGCAAGTGCCTTATTCAAAGCATACTTGTTTATTTAGAACATATTTTATATTAGTGTAAAAAGTAATTAAGACATAATCTTAACATAATGCTTAAAATGTTTTATGATCAAATGTTTCCTCAGGTGTCACATTGCCTTGATTCCAAATGTCTTGTTAAAGTTTCAAGTGGTGGACTGGGTGGTTCTTCTAAACAAGTAGATACACATACACACTTTCCCTATACACACAGGCACACACACACACACACACACACACACACACACACAACTCTCAGATGTGCATATAAACAGACTGAACTAGTCTTCTACCAGTTATCTTAGTTATGAGAAGTTATGATTACAATTGTTTGCTTTTTACTGAGATTGCAAGTATTGCTTTGATACTGAAAGACATTCTGAAGGTAAGTTGTATTATGTCTCAACATCTGTTTTGCAGGCATTGTTGTGTGCAACAAAACCTATCTTTTATTTTTGGATACTTTAATAATTGTTATTGCACTGGCACATTACAGGCAGATATTTGTTCCGTTTCTATATTTCACATCTTGCGGATCAACCAATAATTAAAAAAAAAAAGCAAAGCAAAAGGGCTGTAATTTCCCGGTCTTCCTTGTGCGGAATTGCCGACTGCAATGTGTAAATCTCTCACTGAAGCTGGTTCTACAGTTACCGGTATTTCTGACTTTTTTCTCCCAAAGAATTTTTATTTTTTTGTTCTGAGAAAAAAGTCAGAATTCTGACTTTTTTCCCAGAACAAATTTTTTTTTTTTTTTAAATCCTCCTAAAAAAAAATATTCATGTGGCCCTAATCCTCTTCCGTGATAATGAGATCAATTAGGGAGGATTTAATAGGAGACTTAATATTTGGGCGAGTAGGACTGTCCACAATCTGAGTAACATTCAAAGAGATACAACGGTTTTTTAAATCCTCTGACACTGCAGTTAACCAGTCCCAGTTAAAACCTCCAAGCAGCACTATTTCCTTGTAGTCTAGTTGAGATAAAAGATTTGCTAGTGAAGACAAGGAGTCTTTGAGAGCTGAGGGGGGTCTGTAACAGCCCACCACCATGACCTGTTGCCCCTTCTATATTTAAGGCTAAAAATTCAGATTGCTTACTGATCGATTTGGAAACTAATGTGGTTACACTGAACTTATTCTTAACATAAATGGCAACGCCACCACCTTTAAGATTCTGGAGTCTTATGTGTGTCATTGCACGTACAGAAATACATTTTAAACACGCTTTCTGTAACTTGCAGGATGTCGGACCTCCACACACATCTCTGACTTCATCCACGGGGACATGCGTGGCATTGCGTGATCCACAGAGTATATTGACAGGACAATCCTCCCTAACCTTGCTGACTAATACACGTTATAACGGTTTCCCGCCACTCACTCTCTGAGTCGCTGATGCCGCTGTCGCTCACGCTCGCGCTGCTCCTCCTCTTCATCGTCTTCAGGTGTTCGTCGTACCGAAAGTGACGTTTCTCCACCGGCGACGTGAAGTCCTCCATCACCGCGTCAAACTCACACAGCACGTCCGTCAGATCCTCGTGCAGCATCTTGGCTGCAGGAACAAGTGAGGACAATATGAAATGAATCACTTTAAATATAAGGAAAAACATGTAAATATATATAAAGATATCGGGGATTGACATAAAACAACCAAAAGTACCAATAATATTGTGAAAATAGGGATAGATATGAATAGAAAACTATAAATGCCTGATTTGCAAAATGCATAATTAAACATTTCTACTTTAAACATTACATGTAAATACTTTCTATGATAATCGTGTTGGTGTAGGAAGCTAAAGTGACAATTAAAGCGTAATTAACATAAAGCAAGTGTTATTATTTAAAAATAAAGATAATACAGGAGAGAAAAACAAACTTTGTATTTACCTTGAGGCTTCAGCTTTGGAGACTTCATTATTCCAGTGATCAGGTTTGAGATTATCCAAAATCTGAGTTATAAAATATAAATATGTAAATGTGTCCTCAGTGTAAAGTCCCACTGTGTCCTCGTGCAACTCGTCTTGAACTAACCCTCAGCGCGAGCTCTGCCTCCTTATAATGAGCCTGTCAGAGGGGGCGGGACGTGTGTGTGTGTGTGTGTGTGTGTGTTTCCCGTGTTCCCGGTCACTCCTCCGAAGTCCCCTCGTGAAGTGATGTTTGTAAACAACTCGTGTGTCGCATGCCAGGCAGAGGTGTAGAGCACAGATATTAATAATCCTGACCCAGTCATTCTCATGTTGTCACCAGGCAGATCCTCACAGGACCAGAATACACGCACAGACTCATGGACTCCTGCCCATAAATAATACTTCATATGAAGCTAATTGGCGTGATATAGGCTACTCGTGAAATATAGCATTTAAAAGTTTAAGGGTAGAAAATACTTAATACTTAATAATTATGTAATATACAAAGCATAGGATCAGCTGATATATCAACAAACTGATATAGCACGGTTATAAGTTGAACTACCCAACAGTATTGATAAAACATGATAGATACTTGGTAGATAACACATTACAAGCCTTCTCACATTCATGTCTAACAAATGGATATAGTAATCAAAACAAATTGAGACGGGCCATTCGATTTTTATTATAAATACTTGTACCTGTTATTGATTCAAAAGTATTTTACATTCAGTAAGTAATCTGAGTATGTCTTCCATTATTAATATTTACCAAATGGTTAACCTGTGTCCCAGCAAGTGATGAGTTTTCTGTAGTTGAAAACATTGTATGTATATTGGGCATTTCTACAGCAGTTGGAAATGGTTAATTGATATGTTATGACACTTTAAATGTTGACCTGTAGTTACCGTATATATTTCAAAGAGCTCAGATGTATATTGAAGGTACATGTCATATTGTTGAGGAGAAAAGACATTGAAATGGTGAAGTCAATATGATCCTCAGACATTCATCACTCTGACATGAAAGAATTGAGTTCTGGTCTCCGTCAATGTGAAGCTGTAGCGACATCTGCTGGTGAGATATCACAAGTGCACCTGTTCAGGGAGTTACACCTTGAATTGGGATTTTTTGTTTCACAACTATGATGAAGTGTGAATTTCCATTCGCTGGTTTGGAGAAATATTAGTTTTCTAGTCCTTTGAGTATGAGTTTACATCTGGCTCTGTCTCTTTCATCAGGCGCTTGAAAGACCAAGTTGCTTCGTCCTGTAAGAAGTGGATGAACGCCGCTTTAAATGTAAGTAACTAAAGATTTCCCTCACCAGTATTTCCCTTGACTTACGCATGCTGTTTGTCTTTTGTAGAGGTTGGAGAAGTACTCAGATATTGTACTTGAGTAAAAGTAGAAGTACTCAGATCTTGTACTTCAGTAAAAGTAGAAGTACTCAGATCTTGTACTTGAGTAAAAGTAGAAGTACTCAGATGTTGTACTTGAGTAAAAGTAGAAGTACTCAGATCTTGTACTTGAGTAAAAGTAGAAGTACTCAGATCTTGTACTTGAGTAAAAGTAGAAGTACTCAGATGTTGTACTTGAGTAAAAGTAGAAGTACTCAGATCTTGTTCTTGAGTAAAAGTAGAAGTACTCAGATCTTGTACTTGAGTAAAAGTAGAAGTACTCAGATCTTGTTCTTGAGTAGAAGTAGAAGTACTTAGATATTGTACTTCAGTAAAAGTAGAAGTACTCAGATCTTGTACTTGAGTAAAAGTAGAAGTACTCAGATCTTGTACTTGAGTAGAAGTAGAAGTACTCAGATCTTGTACTTGAGTAAAAGTAGAAGTACTCAGATCTTGTACTTGAGTAAAAGTAGAAGTACTCAGATCTTGTACTTGAGTAAAAGTAGAAGTACTCAGATCTTGTACTTGAGTAGAAGTAGAAGTACTCAGATCTTGTACTTGAGTAAAAGTAGAAGTACTCAGATCTTGTACTTGAGTAAAAGTAGAAGTACTCAGATGTTGTACTTGAGTAAAAGTAGAAGTACTCAGATCTTGTTCTTGAGTAAAAGTAGAAGTACTCAGATCTTGTACTTGAGTAAAAGTAGAAGTACTCAGATCTTGTTCTTGAGTAGAAGTAGAAGTACTTAGATATTGTACTTCAGTAAAAGTAGAAGTACTCAGATCTTGTACTTGAGTAAAAGTAGAAGTACTCAGATCTTGTACTTGAGTAGAAGTAGAAGTACTCAGATCTTGTACTTGAGTAAAAGTAGAAGTACTCAGATCTTGTACTTGAGTAAAAGTAGAAGTACTCAGATCTTGTACTTGAGTAAAAGTAGAAGTACTCAGATCTTGTTCTTGAGTAAAAGTAGAAGTACTCAGATCTTGTACTTGAGTAAAAGTAGAAGTACTCAGATGTTGTACTTGAGTAAAAGTAGAAGTACTCAGATCTTGTTCTTGAGTAAAAGTAGAAGTACTCAGATCTTGTACTTGAGTAAAAGTAGAAGTACTCAGATCTTGTACTTGAGTAGAAGTAGAAGTACTCAGATCTTGTACTTGAGTAAAAGTAGAAGTACTCAGATCTTGTACTTGAGTAAAAGTAGAAGTACTCAGATGTTGTACTTGAGTAAAAGTAGAAGTACTCAGATCTTGTTCTTGAGTAAAAGTAGAAGTACTCAGATCTTGTACTTGAGTAAAAGTAGAAGTACTCAGATCTTGTTCTTGAGTAGAAGTAGAAGTACTTAGATATTGTACTTCAGTAAAAGTAGAAGTACTCAGATCTTGTACTTGAGTAAAAGTAGAAGTACTCAGATCTTGTACTTGAGTAGAAGTAGAAGTACTCAGATCTTGTACTTGAGTAAAAGTAGAAGTACTCAGATCTTGTACTTCAGTAAAAGTAGAAGTACTCAGATCTTGTACTTGAGTAAAAGTAGAAGTAATCAGATATTGTACTTGAGTAAAAGTAGAAGTACTCGGATCTTGTTCTTGAGTAAAAGTAGAAGTACTCAGATCTTGTACTTGAGTAAAAGTAGAAGTACTCAGATCTTGTACTTGAGTAAAAGTAGAAGTACTCAGATCTTGTACTTGAGTAAAAGTAGAAGTACTCAGATGTTGTACTTGAGTAAAAGTAGAAGTACTCAGATCTTGTTCTTGAGTAAAAGTAGAAGTACTCAGATCTTGTACTTGAGTAAAAGTAGAAGTACTCAGATCTTTTACTTGAGTAAAAGTAGAAGTACTCAGATGTTGTACTTGAGTAAAAGTAGAAGTACTCAGATCTTGTACTTAGTAAAAGTAGAAGTACCAGAGTGTAGGAATACTCTGTTACAGTAAAAGCATTCAAAATGTTCCTCAAGTGAAAGTAGAAAAGTATTCTCATCTAAATATAGTGAAAGACAGTGAAAGTAGTCGTTGTGCAGATTGGTCCATTTCAGAATAATATATATGATGTGTTTTATAATGATTGAGCATGAAAGTGTTCTCAAAGCTGGTGATGGTGCAGCTAGTCTGAAGTACTTTGTAGACTGCAGGGTAGCTGGTGAAGGAGCAGCTAGTCTGAAGTACTTTGTAGACTGCAGGGTAGCTGGTGAAGGTGCAGCTAGTCTGAAGTACTTTGTAGACTGCAGGGTAGCTGGTGGATCTCCTCCAGGTGGAACTAAAGTCTGATTCAACACTTGGTTATATTTACCATCATTCTTCCACATCTGTGAAGTAACTGAAGTACAGTTAGTAAAAGTACACCACTTACCTCTGAACTGTAGAGGAGTAGAATTGCAAAGTAGCATTAGTACTTGAGTAAATGACTTGAGACTGGTCTTTCGTGTGTTATGTCTTTGTGTCCCTTGTCTCTCACACGTGAAGCGAGTGTATCTCAGACCCCCAGACAGCAGGTGTCCAGTACATCTGTGTGAGAGTGGATTGTCTCCACAGTCTCCACGCTGGGAGTTTCACACCTCCAGTGTTCACTCTACCACCATCAGCAAATGGACGAACACCGCGTGTGTGTGCAGCTGCACGTGTGTGTTGACTCTGCAGCTGAACCCAAAGAGAGGTGCTACAAGTGACACCTCACACACACCCTGAGAAGATATCAGAGCTCACACACTCATAACCAGGACACATACATGTACCTTTATATACATCACAGAGCTGGACACGGAGTAATAGGAATCATATTTATTGAAAAATAAATTACATGACCTCTACTTACATATTTACATTCATTTAAAGTCATTTCTGATGAACACAATGCCATATATCGGCTTGAATGCTATAGTATTTAAAAAAATAGACTATTGGCACAAGATTACTCACACACACTGCACTTATCAGTGAGGGCAATACCATATCTTTATATTCAGCCCTTTGCACACAATGAGTTCAGCAGCGGGGCCTGGGTGATTCATGCGCGTGTGGGTGAGAAGTGAAAACTAGTATTTAACTACATTTTAAACGAGACTGCCTGCGGTCTAACTCGCTTCCTACTTGCATCGTGACTCAAGCCGTTATATTACTCTTTTGTTGAGTCGTTAAAATCAATATTTTATGAATTTGTTTGGACCAGCGCTCAATTCGGTCTAAAGTGATTCAATTTAAATATTTTTTTAGTCGGGTTTTATTTGTTTTGAAATCTTATTTGACATCTTCCTATCGTTTGTATCTCACTGTTGGAGCCATTTCCCTTTTGTTATTATTGTCTGAATGTGAGGCTTAATAGCGTTCAGTTATTATGCTCCAAACATCTGGAACAAACTCCCAGAAACCTGCAGGTCCGCTGCAACTCTGCCTACTTTCAAATCCAGCAAGAAGACTTTTCTTTTTGTCGCTGCTTTTATTTGAACTATTCACATCTTAAACTGCACTCTAACTTTTATCCATGTACTTTTTCTTGTAATGTTTAATTGAACTATTTATATTTTAGACTGCACTGTAACTTTTATCCATGTATTTTTTTCTTAATGTTTATTTGATTAGCTTTTCTTTTTTAATGCTTAATGTCTTTCATTTGTTTTGTTTTGTGTAAAGCACTTTGAATTGCCTTGCGTTGAAAAGTGCTCTATAAATAAACTTGCCTTGCCTTAATAATAATATATAAATTAGATTATACTGTACTGTGAGTCACACTATGGTTTAAAATGTATTAATGTAAGGCTCACTTATTATTTGTTATATGTGCGTCAGTGTCACGTGCATGGCTACATGCCTATGGTAGGTTGATAGGACACAGCTGATGTTGATGAGACGGGAAAGTCTTTTGACCGTGTTCTTTTTGTTCTTTTGGAGACTGTTAACTTAGTATGAAGCAAAGAAGTGTGTCCTGCTGTTTCTGTGCCGTCTGGACTAACGAATAAAGCTCATCTAATTCAACCACGATCTCAGCTAACTTGGTTGGAAACAAAGAGAGGCGCGTCAACACCCACAACCCCGATAGAGGTGGCTATGAAATGGTAGACAAGGATTAAAACGCCACCACACACTGTAAATTAGATCATTTAAACAAGAAGTAAGATTAGTTTAAAGTACGTTAACCAATCTACATTTCTCCGTGATAAAGCCCTGCTGTTATTCAACTTCTTCCGTATAGTCATTGGTACTTGCTTTCCACAAAACTGTGTGTTTGTTTCTGCCTGCACACACGTGTTGCAACTTCATATATTACTACTCTGCATCCACGACCCTACTGTGGGGTTCATTCAGACAGTTTGAAACGCGAGGGCCGTGATCTGCCCTCGCTCAAGGGAACACCTCCAGCTTGACTTGAGACCTCCCCCGTGATAAATACATGTAATTATAATGAAGCCAGCTGCAATGGATCATTGATCCACCAGGGGGCGCTGTGGGGTTCCACACTGGAGCTCATGTGAAGTAAAGTCAGATACAGTACGCTGGATGTACAGCGGAACTTTGTTAAGATCCATAAGTCACGGATATCATACTCTGTGCTAAATAAGAGACATGTAATCATTTACAAAACATCACCATGTTGTTATTTAACAAAATAATGTTGTTTAGTCGAAAAAAACGAACGGGAGGAAATGCAGCCCGGCTCTGGATTTGTAATCCTAATTTAATCATCATCTTCACCACGATCATTTATGTTTACCGAATTGACATGAAATCACTGACACATATGAATATACTGTATTCAACTTCATTAAGACGTTATTAACTAAACTCAGTATTTTCAGTCTGCATGTGTTTTGGTTTTGTGCATGTCCTATAACTTGACCTTTTTATAAATTAGGTATGGGTGTGTGTCACTCAAAGTCGCAGCCCAGCAGTTCTATTCTCATGGTGATGGAGGTCGTCCAGCTTCTGGGGATGACTCGGATGAAGCGGGAGAAAATAGGAGGGTAGATGTAGTTCTTCACGTGGTCGTGGTTATCTGAGTTCCCCAGAAAAGTCTGGATTTGGTTGGAGTAAAGAAAGACATTGTTATGGGAAGAAAGACATGGTTTGTGTAGCTCCAATAGAGTGGTGCAGGAACGAGTCCTAAAACCCGGAGGTGACTCAGCATTTCACCACTTCCTGTTCCCTCGTCTCAGAGCCAATGGGATCTCTCCAGGATGTTGGAAAATAGCTCCAAATAAGGTCTGTGGTTGAGACACGTTGAAGAGACGGATCACGTTTTGTTCTACGACATTAAATCCATCAGCAGTGACCCCGCTGGGGATTTCTGAAGAGTTTACGTGTCTGAAAAACGATGGTTGTTACCAAGTGGCTGAACAGGACTACAGAAGTCGTGGAGGACGTTGAACGTCATTACACCGAACACGTAAACACTCCTCTAAGCTTGTTTCTGTTCTGCTTGAAAGCAAGTCCCTGCCTCCTGCAAAGTGTTCAAACAAACGCTTCAACTTGTTCCATCTAGCATCTGTCTGTTTGAATATGGACCTTAAGTTGGCGTGACGTTGAAGTCGTGCTGCTGGACTGGCTGTAGTTCCTTGATAGCATTACGTTAGCATTTAGCTTCTGGCGATTAGATTTATGATTCGAACATTATAAAAGTAGGGTAGACATGTGGAGATTATCCGGCTGGACAAAACGTGCATTTATCAAACTGGTTCGTTTTCCACAGATCTTATTTCGAGCTATTTTCCAGAATCCTACGGAGAAATCCCGTTGCTCTTTTGTCGAGGGAACCAGCAGCTTCCTTCAGGGTCGGCCTACAAAAAGACGTCATCACTGGACCGCTGTATTTCCTCAGGATTGTGTCTGTGCTCACCTTGTATGTGAGGGCCTCATCGTCTGTGTACGGGGTCCAGTGTCTCCCGTTGTCACTGTACTGCAGAGAGTAGGAGATCACATACATCTCTGTCCCCAGAGATTTGGCTCCTTGCGTTACGATACCTGTGATCTTCTTCACCTGAGGCAGCTCCACCTGAAGCCACTGGTTCATGTTACTATACTGTGGAACAGAGCGAGGTAAGATATTAGTTGTACCTTGACATTTTGTAAGGGTTTGTTTGAGGCTGTGGGTGCATTGATTTTGATATTTCCTGACTGTATGAGGGTTTGTACCTTAGCCTGCCATGCATTGATGGTTCCTTGTTTGTCCAGACGTGCATACGCAGGCTTCCAGGAGGATCCAGAGTACCAGCTGGAGGCTTCAGAGCTGGCTGTGATACGACGGTCTTCTATCAGCCGGCTCTTCATCCCCAGAGGCACCGAGCAGCCTGGGGATTAGAAATGTTACTGTTAGAAAGATCTCCCTGGTCCCCGGCTTGAGCTTCAACATCAGGATCCATGTGTTTCTGATCCTCTCCAGAATGGAAGTAGTGCTCACATACAGAGCATCAACTAGTTCCTGAGCAGCGTCCTTCACATGCTGATATCCAAGAGAGGGAGTTACACAGTCACAAGATGGAGGAATACCGGGTCTTAGGTAATTCCTGTCATGTACAAAATCCTGAGTTTTTTTCTCAAAATGTAGGCTTTTTTTTTTAAATCTCTGACTTTCTCTCAAAATCTCAAAATCCTGACTTTTTCTCAAAATGTTTACTTTTTCAAAATCTCTAAATTTGGACTTTCTCTCAAAATCTCTAAATTTGGACTTTTTCTCAAAATCTCTAAATGTTGACTTTTTCTCAAAATCTCTAAATTTGGACATTTTCTCAAAATCTCTAAATTTGGACTTTTTCTCAAAATCTCACAATTCTGACTTTTTTCTCAACATTTCTAAATTCTGACTTTTTCTCAAAATCTCTAAATTTGGACTTTTTCTCAAAATCTCTAAATTTGGACATTTTCTCAAAATCTCTAAATTTGGACATTTTCTCAAAATCTCTAAATTTGGACTTTTTCTCAAAATCCCTAAATTTGGACTTTTTCTCAAAATCTCACAATTCTGACTTTTTTCTCAACATTTCTAAATTCTGACTTTTTCTCAAAATCTCTAAATTCTGACTTTTTCTCAAAATCTCTAAATTCTGACTTTTTCTCAAAATCTCAAAATTCTGACTTTTTTCTCAACATTTCTAAATTCTGACTTTTTCTCAAAATCTCTAAATTTGGACTTTTTCTCAAAATCTCTAAATTTGGACTTTTTCTCTAAATTCTCACACAGTCTCAAGATGGAGGAATAGACATATTCAATGTTTACTTCAGATTAGCTCCACGTCAGAAATGAGCATGCTTGATGTCTCTCTCCATAGAGGCTGAGTCATCATGTTCATCACATAGCTATCATCTGCCTCAAGCAGTCCTGATGCTCTCCTAGGTCATCACACATCCTGTCATGTTCACAGCTGCAGTTGGGATACCTCTGTTATCATGTTACTCTCATGTTGGAGGAGGACATTCAGTATTTTCCCAACAGTTATACGTATACAGCAAACCCAACTCAAGTGCACATGCATTTTGGTGTCATTTACAGAACATATTTCTAATTGTTTATCATAGAATATACAAAACACGGTCTTATTTTCCAATGTATCATGCTCAATCTGCACCAGATGGTGGATGTACAAATACTGCAAGATTACAAACATGTATTGCCCCCTAATTTTGCAAGGTAAATCTGCAGCTCATACTGGGCGTGCCTCCTGAATGTCATGCAATTGGGACAATCAGTTGGTGATGCATTGTTTTTCCAACAATGCATCCAAACAAAAAAGAGCTAGTGATCCAGCTGGTGAACAATGCACACAATCAAGGGAAATAAATATTGATGTTTTCAAGAAAGAATACAAAAATAATGTGGATTTAGCAGATATTCAGTCCATCTTACCGTCGAGCTCACAGCCGTAGAACTCCATGCGGACGGTGGCTGTGTTGAACCAGTTTATGGGATGGAGCCGAATGAAGCGACTGATCATAGGAGGGAAGAAGGTGTTTCCCTTCGTCACGTAGGCTTCGTCGTTCCCAGGGAACACCTAAGAGGAAGATATGTGTATAGAAAGAAGTCGATAGTGGTATCCAGAGGTGGGAAGTAGTGGAGTACAAATACTTCGTTACTGTACTTAACTACATGTTTCTGGTATCAGTACTTTAATACCTGTACTTTCTACTTCTTACATGTTGAACCCAAATACCGGTACTTTCTACTTCTCACATGTTGAACACAAATACCTGTACTTTCTACTTCTTACATGTTGAACCCAAATACCGGTACTTTCTACTTCTTACATGTTGAACCCAAATACCGGTACTTTCTACTTCTCACATGTTGAACACAAATACCTGTACTTTCTACTTCTTACATGTTGAACCCAAATACCTGTACTTTCTACTTCTTACATGTTGAACCCAAACACCTGTACTTTCTACTTCCTACATGTTGAACTCAAATACCTGTACTTTCTACTTCTTACATGTTGAACACAAATACCTGTACTTTCTACTTCTTACACGTTGAACCCAAATACCTGTACTTTCTACTTCTCACATGTTGAACACAAATACCTGTACTTTCTACTTCTTACATGTTGAACCCAAATACCTGTACTTTCTACTTCTTACATGTTGAACACAAATACCTGTACTTTCTACTTCTTACATGTTGAACACAAATGCCTGTACTTTCTACTTCTTACATGTTGAACACAAATACCTGTACTTTCTACTTCTTACATGTTGAACTCAAATACCTGTACTTTCTACTTCTTACATGTTGAACTCAAATACCTGTACTTTCTACTTCTCACATGTTGAACCCGCATACCTGTACTTTCTACTTCTTACATGTTGAACACAAATACCTGTACTTTCTACTTCTTACATGTTGAACACAAATACCTGTACTTTCTACTTCTTACATGTTGAACTCAAATACCTGTACTTTCTACTTCTTACATGTTGAACTCAAATACCTGTACTTTCTACTTCTTACATGTTGAACCCAAATACCTGTACTTTCTACTTCTTACATGTTGAACACAAATACCTGTACTTTCTACTTCTTACATGTTGAACCCAAATACCTGTACTTTCTACTTCTTACATGTTGAACACAAATACCTGTACTTTCTACTTCTTACATGTTGAACTCAAATACCTGTACTTTCTACTTCTTACATGTTAAACTCAAATACCTGTACTTTCTACTTCTCACATGTTAAACCCAAATACCTGTACTTTCTACTTCTTACATGTTGAACACAAATACCTGTACTTTCTACTTCTTACATGTTGAACACAAATACCTGTACTTTCTACTTCTTACATGTTGAACACAAATACCTGTACTTTCTACTTCTTACATGTTGAACACAAATACCTGTACTTTCTACTTCTTACATGTTGAACACAAATACCTGTACTTTCTACTTCTTACATGTTGAACTCAAATACCTGTACTTTCTACTTCTTACATGTTGAACACAAATACCTGTACTTTCTACTTCTTACATGTTGAACACAAATACCTGTACTTTCTACTTCTTACATGTTGAACTCAAATACCTGTACTTTCTACTTCTTAGATGTTGAACTCAAATACCTGTACTTTCTACTTCTTACATGTTAAACTCAAATACCTGTACTTTCTACTTCTTACATGTTGAACACAAATACCTGTACTTTCTACTTCTTACATGTTGAACACAAATACCTGTACTTTCTACTTCTTACATGTTGAACCCAAATACCTGTACTTTCTACTTCTTACATGTTGAACACAAATACCTGTACTTTCTACTTCTTACATGTTGAACTCAAATACCTGTACTTTCTACTTCTCACATGTTGAACCCAAATACCTGTACTTTCTACTTCTTACATGTTGAACTCAAATACCTGTACTTTCTACTTCTTACATGTTGAACTCAAATACCTGTACTTTCTACTTCTCACATGTTGAACTCAAATACCTGTACTTTCTACTTCTTACTTGTTGAACTCAAATACCTGTACTTTCTACTTCTTACATGTTGAACTCAAATACCTGTACTTTCTACTTCTCACATGTTGAACTCAAATACCTGTACTTTCTACTTCTTACATGTTGAACTCAAATACCTGTACTTTCTACTTCTTACATGTTGAACTCAAATACCTGTACTTTCTACTTCTTACATGTTGAACCCAAATACCTGTACTTTCTACTTCTTACATGTTGAACCCAAATACCTGTACTTTCTACTTCTTACATGTTGAATTCAAATACCTGTACTTTCTACTTCTAACATGTTGAACTCAAATACCTGTACTTTCTACTTCTCTCATGTTGAACTCAAATACCTGTACTTTCTACTTCTTACATGTTGAACTCAAATACCTGTACTTTCTACTTCTCTCATTTCCCAAACAGCTGGTTCCTTTAGTCTGAATGTGTGTTGGTGCGTGGTCATTATTCTTTAGAGTCACTGCGTGCCTATTGGTTGGAACACGATCCGTGTCTCCATCACTTCCTGGTCTTCTCTAAAGAAGAGGGACCAATGGAAACGTTGTCATGTTGCCGTTGTTCAGCATGGAAACATTCATTAGCTAACAACGACATTATTGTTCTATTGATATAAAGGGAGGTCAGGTACTCTTTAAAGCAGCTGCTAGTTCTGGGTACTTTTTACTGAAGTACACTTCAAAGCCTCTTTACTTTCACTTGCGTAAAGAAGTTTAGTCAGTACTTCTGCTTTCACCAGAGTATTTTTAAACACGAGTATCTGTACTTCTACTTGAGTAAAGGATGTGTGTACTCTGCCCTCTCTGGTGGTCACACAGTAACATCCTAGTGTGTAGCATTGACAGAAAGACCTCCCACCTTCCGGAGGTCCCTGCTGTCGCCCTTATAGAAGATCCACTTCTTGCGGTCGGTGCTGTATGAGATGGAGTACTTTGTGACAAACTGGTGTTGCAACCTCTGCTTTGCTCCCTGCGTGGCGATCTGACTGATAACAACGGGCCGCTGGAAGTCCACCTGGACAGAGGGACGGTTGTATCACATGTTAGGAAAGTGCACACATGTGAACAAAGACACACACAACGTACGCAACACGCACCTGGATCCAGCTCATGTTCTGCTCCGTGCTCCATGCGTTGTATTGCCCCCCATTGTTCAATCGGGCAAGACTTGGCTCCCAGTATCCTTCGAAACAAGTGGAGTCATCTTCATTTCACTAGCTTCATATTTGTACAGCAATTTTATAATATCAAAAGTATTTGTCATTGAAGAACCAATGTGATGTGTGCAGACAGTATGGCGACGTTTACCTCGGGTATTGATCGCTGTTATCTGGCTGTCCTTCACACTGCCTGACTCCAAACCCAGGGCACGATGGCAATCTTAGAGGAAACATACAAGCAATATTTTAATATCAAAACACCATTACGGGATGTTTAAAGGCAGCAGGTTTTTATTCCAGTTGTACCGTCATCCAGAACCAGAAAGAGGGTCTGCATGCCCTTCTGTTGGATGAAACCAATCTCCGTCTCCAGCTGCCACAGGCCCGGTTTGGACGGGTACATCTCCAGAGTGGCAAAGCTTCCTGGAGAGACAGAACGGAACAACAAGGGTCATGATCTGTTGGTTTCCTGTTTCACTTTGAAAGGTACCGTCTCATGTCTGTATTTGATTCTCTGTGTTTTCCCTCCTCTCTGATTGGCTGACTGTTTTTCACATCCGTTCTCAAGCTGTGTGTTGTCTCGTGGTTACCCCTCACTGGAAAGAACGCTGCTCCAAAATCAAGTAAAAGAATAATGAAAACAAGATGTTTTCGCTTTAATAAGTAAAGAAATCTGCCAATAGAACAAGTGAAGTGTCGCTTGGTTAGATCTCGTTAAATAAGACGGGATATTTAGATCAATGAGATCTTAATTAGCTGGGGAAACTTATTTTGAACTATATCTTACCAGGATCAGTAAATGTTATTACAAAATAAGCCTGAAATGCTCAAGTTTTCTGACGTTAGTTCCAATAAGAATTTGTTTTAGTTTTTTTAAATCAAGTAAGATTTATTTGTTAAAACAAGCTTAAAGAACTTGTTTCATTTGACATACAACTCAAAATAAGATGTTTTCAAGAGTCTTGAAGATGTATTGTCTAAAAACAAGACCCACTGCATTGTTACCTCTTCCGTTATTGCGTCTTATATCGAGTGTAAAGACGTATTCGGACGAGAAATGAGACGAATATACTTGGCAAGATTTTGAGTTTTACAGGGCTGTGTATTTCCCCCGTGTTCCTTGTTAGTTTGTCGTTGTTTTTCACGTGGTTTGGTTCTTGATGTCCCGGGTCTGCCCTCCAGTGTCCTCAGAGTCTTCCTGGCTTGATTTAGTTTTGTTGCTACTTTTCCTTTTGTTAATCGTCCCTGCTTGCACCGTTTTTTGTAAGTACAGCTTTCATTTTAATAAAGCTAGCTTGTTGTTCCTTTCCTTATATCTGCCTCCCCTGTTTGTACTCGATTTGGCTCCGTAGTACTCTTGCCAAACCTGTTGGGGAAGTTACTCAAAAAAAGTAATCCCTTACTTTACGTAGTTACTCACTGCTGAAAGTAATTAGTTACACTACTAGTTACAATACTTTTGGATTACTCTGTAAAATCACCTGAAAAAGGGACGTTAGATTTATTTATTATTATCTTCCCGTTATGCAGATAGTGATAGTCGAAGACCGTAAAAGTAACGCAAGTAACGAGCTAATTTCGTGCTTAGTAACTGTAACGGCCCGTCCACACTACAGCGTCGACAGCTTCAATCTGCCCATTCACTTTGAATGGGGTGACGTCACGTTGCCTCGCTTTTTCGCCGAACTGAATTGTGGGTAGCATAGCGGTCCGTCTCCGGCGGAGTAGCCAGCGCCAGCCAATCAAATCCCGTTTCGGAAAATCTGACCGCGTCCAAGCTGGGAGAGATATCCCGCCGTTCATTTCTATATTTCAAAACAAGTTGGAGGAGAAACTAACTATCGCCGTAGCTATCACCCGGTTGTGTATGACCAGACCCTCTTCACCTACCGGGATACAAACCGGAGGAACCAGGCATGGAGGGAGGTGGCAGAGACAGTGGGGGAAACTGGTAGGTTTTCGCCTGTTTGGGGAGTTTATATATATATTGCTCCCATAAAATCCCCGGGTTTTTTGCTTTGTATGTCGGGGGCGGGAGATTCATGTGATTGGTTGTTGGTCGCGTTGCTTGAATAAAATCCCCAAGCTCCAGACACGCCCAGCTCCAAGCTTTTTTTGAAGCTGTAGTGTGGACGGGCCGTAATGAGAATACTGCTGAACCAACAGTAACAAGTTACACTACTGCGTTACAGACAAAAGTAATCTGATTACTGTCACGGTACGTCCACACGGCGTAAAAGAGGGGTGGATTGCATGCGTGGATGGATAGTAGAAAGATGTGTGTGTGTGTGGGGGTGTGGGCGTGAGAGTATTGTCGGTGGGCGTATCTGGCGTGGACCAACAACCAATCACATTACACCGCCCCGGACACACAAGCAGGCGGTCTGATTGGCTAGAGCTTGTACTGGCATATGATTCGATTGGCTGGCGCTTCAGTCGACGCTTGAAAAGTTGAACTTTTCTCAACTTTCGAAGCGAGCAACGGAGGCAAAGCCACGCGACGGAACCACAATGCAGTTCGACAAAGCGTGACGTCACCCATTCAAAGGGAATGGGAAGCGTCTCCGTTGAAGCGGCAGCGCTGCCGTGTGGACGTACCAGAACGCGTTGATGCTCGCTACTCCCACCACTGAAACTCGGACAATAATTAGGTTAAAACATCCTGTCTCTGCTTCTTTTTTGACATCAACTAAAGCCAGTAGATATTTTCCACGTTGCAGTTTTAGAGTAACGCAAATCCAAATAGAAACGGGGACTTTTTTCAACTTGAAAGCATGAAATCAGAAGAAGCAATGGCTCTGAAGGAACGCGGTGTTTCTCACCCGGCAGCAGCGGGTAGACGGACTGTCGGTAGCTGCTGATCTTCTTGTGAATGAACGTCTGTCCGTGGAAGTTGATGCTCTGGAAGTCTTTGGGAGACCCCATGTTGATGAGGTACCAGCTCACCAGCTGGTTGGTGTACATCCTCAGACCCTTCAGGTTGAATATGATTCCATTGATGGCTTGGGAAGAAACAGACAACATGCATTATTTTCTGTTAATAGTTTTTGGTGAGGTTTCTTTCCTTCAAGTCAGGGGTGTCAAACTCATGGCCCAGGGGCCAAATCCGGCCCGCAACTTCATTTTATGTGGCCCGCAAGAGCTTGCAAAGAATATAATACGTTTATTATACGGTTACATGCTACTTTACAGTGTATCTATATATATTCATTTTAATTAATTTCTCATTTTATAGTTATTTATCATTTTACATTTTTATCTTTGATTTATCCTTAATTGTATTAATCTGTGTGAATCTGTGCTGTGCTGTTTTTCAATCTTTCCCTGTTGCTGTTAAACCACTGAATTTCCCCACGGGGATTAATAAAGCTCCATCTTATTTTACAGAAGCAGGTTGCCCATAAACTACATGTCCCACAATGCATCTCATGTTGTGCCATGCGCACTGAAGAGACTTGCAATTATTTGCCCTGGACTTCTGCTTTCAGACGTAGTTAATTATGAAGTTATTACCCTATCCGATAATAATCCAATGCAGAGGCAATAATATAATATAATACATTATTTCATATATATTATGTATTTATATATGTATATTTATATAGTTACAACCGGCCCTTTGAGTGCAACCATAATGCTAATGTGGCCCACGATGAAATTGAGTTGGACACCCCTGCTTTAAGTGATGCTTGAATGCATGAAAGGAACACGCAAGTACGTAACTACCACTACGGGTTTTGCACTACTAAATACTGTTAATATGTTACATTTCCTGTAGTTATTGAATGCTATGTTTACTGCACTGTTAGTGTACAGCTGTATTATTGTGCTGCTGTGTTTATTGTATTGTTGTAACTCTGCCACAACAATTTCCTTCAGGATAAATAAAGTCTTATCTTATTGCAACTCAGTAGAAATGATTTCAACAGTGTCTGTATTCTTCAGGGTTTCTGCGGGTTTCAACAAGTCGCATGTCATCCTCTTGAAGACCTTTTTGAGATTGCATAAAATGAAATTGAATGTGTGTTACAGAAATTAAAGTACATTTTGAAAAACAAAACTATCCCAATGAGCTGTATTACTCCAATACATATATATAAGGGTTGGACCAACCCCGCACATCCGACAGTCAGACACAACCACCATATTCAAATCCCAATTAAAAACCCACCTGTTCAAATCTGCTTACTCGCTGTAGTGCTCCCCATTATATGTTTCATTTGTGTCCACTTGACTGTCTCCTCCATGATTTCCTGTTTGTGTTTTTATCTTGTTCTGTTGCCTCTTAGCTTTTATTTTATTTATTTATTTATTTTTTATTTTTTTATTTAAATGTACGGTGTCCTTGGGTGTCATGAAAAGCGCCTAAAAATAAAATGTATTATTATTATTATTATATACCAGTTGTCGGTATACTAAGTCATGTAAATCATGTATTTATTTCAACAAGGACCATGCATTAATACATTCATCTCAGAGAAGAGAAGAGATGCCAGATTATAGCCAATAGCTAATTTCCATCTGCAGTCCATCTCAGACCAGATGCATTCTTCATTCATTTTAAGATCTATCCATCTGTGTCTTCACCCCTTCCTAGACTTGTTATGTCCTTTTACTTCCCGCAGAAACCCGGTTCTTTGCGAGTAGGATTGAAATCAGGATAGTTTGAGGTAATGCCTTACAATGGAATTGGAGGCTCTTCTTGTCTTGGCCCGTATATCTCCTTCTGCTTTTCCTCTCCATCATCTCCTGGTTCCTGTCGTAGTACCAGCTCTGAGACTCGTCAAAGGTCATGAAGAGCAGCGTGAACTCCCGCATGTCGGGGACGTCTTTCTCCAGAGTCCCCTCTCGACACACGAGCAAAGGCCCGATCAATCCAGAGTGGATATCCCTTTCCTGGAAACAAGAGGATACACTAGGGTTCATAACTGTCTTAATGTGAAGATCCTCTGTGTAATCTGATTGTGATTAAGCATCTTTCAAAATGACGTCAACATGTGTCACTTTCAGCAAATAATAATAATAATAATACACTTTATTTGTATAGCACCTTTCATGCTTGACGCAGCCCAAAGTGCTGTAATGAGGAACATAGTTAAAATATGTAACAACAATAAAACAATAAGACGTGAACAGTGACACTACTAACAATTATAAGCCAAATTAAAAAGATAGGTCTTTACTTTTAAAAATTCCAATTGAGGTTGCCGTTCTAAGATCAAAAGAACAGTTTTCTTGTGATGCACTGTAGGGGCTTTTAAAAGTGAAACGTTGGAGGATCTGAGTGTCCTTGCTGGTTGATCAAATGAGAGACCGTCACTTACATCTGTTGGGGCAAGGTTCTGTAATATATGCTGCCTCTGCATGCTGTTTTAAACACTCCACCATCGCTCCTGTCCCCAAAAAGACAAAAATCACCAGCCTCGACGACGACCGCCCAGTAGCTCGCCTCCATCATCATGAAGTGCTTTGAGCGGTTAGTCCTTCATCGCCTCCTCCCTCCCTGACTCTCTGGACCCCCTGCAGTTTGCCTACGGAGCTAACAGGTCCACAGACGACGCCATAGCCCTCACCATCCACACTGCCCTCTCACACCTGGACCAGAGGAACTAGCGTGTGTGTGTGTGTGTGTGTGTGTGTGTGTGTGTGTGTGTGTGTGTGTGAGGAGCTCCACGGACAATGGGTCCATTTAGGCACGTCACTGTACCCAGCAAGAAAAAGAGAAATGTCCAACGAGGCGTTCTGGGGCAGCAGACAGGTCTTCTCTGTGTTAGAGCTTTACTCGCTACAGGGTGCGCTTTGAGGGTGTGTGACTCTGCAGACCGTTCACATGCAGAACAACCTTCATAACAACAAGGGGACGGGTGATAACCGGAAAAGCATGACATGGGACCTTTAATTTATTTGTTTAAAGGTCACCTATTATGCGAAATCCACGTTTTCATGTATTTCCTACATAAGCATGTGTCTCTCTGTGTAAAGAGATTTCTATAAAAACCTGTCTGAAAATGAGCTGATCAGATTCTGGCCACTGTATGATGTCATAACGATGTTTTGTCTTGTGTAGCCATTAGCCAATCAGCAACCAGGTAACCCCCCCCACCCCCTTATCACCTGAATCTCCTCTAGAGCTCCATTGAGTTCTTTGTAACCAAATCTCTCTCATGCGGCTTTCACACCAGCGCTTTCCCCTTTCTAGCTCCGAGCTTTTCTGGTACAGCTCCGGTTTCCCTCTTCTGCTCCCGCTCTGTTCACACCGCCCAGAGCTGCCGCTGCCGCGTCACGACGTCACCGTTTACGTGCCCGCTTCATCAAATCCAAACCGCGCGGAAATCCCTCACATCGACAACAACAACAACAATGGCCGATTGTATTGAAGCGCTGTTCGCTTTGGTTATCTCTTACGAAACGACATGGAAGGCTTCGGACGACTTTACAAACATCACATGCGAAATGCAAGACTCCTTTGTGGTCTTCAGCATCAACGACGAATCTGCCCCCGCCTCGACGTAAGAGAGACGTAAGCGACGCCGCCTCTTAGCTCCGAAGCTCTTGCCTCTAGGCCGACAATTTTTTGGAGTTAGAAGTGAACCGGATTCCGGAGCCAAGGGGCGGCGCCGCTGCGGTGTGAACAGGAAAAACGGTACTTTTCAGCTCCAGCTCCGAGCCGGAGCTGAAAACGCGTTGGTGTGAAAGGGGCATGAGAGGGGCGTGGGGAGGGGCTCCTTATTTCCATCTAAAGTAACAGACAGAGAATCAGCACTTTGGAAACAGGGCTGAAACAGAGGGGGTTATGGGTAATGCTGCAATGATCTGTTTGGTGTTTCAGACAAATACTTCAGAGACATATATATATATAAATGGGAGGCGTGTGGCGCAGTGGATAGAGCTTTGGTGTTGGGATCAGGGGGTCGCAGGTTCAAACCCCACTGCAGTCAGCATGTCGTTGTGTCCCTGAGACACTTCACCCCAAAGTGCTCCTTACTGAGTATGTTAGTCGCTTTGGATAAAATCGTCTAACAAGTAACATGTAATGTAATATATATATCGGGGACCTATAATACATTGATGAAAACAGTAGCCTATAATAGGGGACCTTTACATAGCATTTCCAAGCAGGTTAATACATAAATAGAAATGTACTCACAGGATTGACGCCTGAATAGTAGGCCCAGGTCCGGCAGTGAGACTCCGTTGGCATCGGCCCCACCTTAGGTTTGATTTTCCAGATATATGTGAAGGTGGTGTTGGGTTGAACCTCATTGTCATATTTGTACCAGTACTCAGAGCCATCCTCATAGGACAGACCCTCCGTCTGCTTGTTATAGGTCACTCCATTCGGGTGTAAGGAGTACGGACGCCTTCCTTTGTTCATGAACACCACCTTCAAGACAACAAATACATGATAACGTAACGTATTTGTAGAGTTGAAGGAATAGTATTTATTTCCCATGCACATTGAGATGAACAAAACCAATGCTACTCTTTGATGTCGGGGTAAATATGAAGCTGTTAAAGACTGTTATTACATGGCTTAGTTGAATACTCGATTCTGATTGGTCAATTCAGAACACGTGACACGTTGTTAATCCAGAACAGACAGACCGCTGTCAAGGATTTATTGACCGTTGTTAAGGACGCTCACATCTGCACAAAGAAGTTCGGTCGATTTTAACTGTAGCCTATACGGTTTGGCTGGAAAGCAAACTGCATGCTACGCGTCGGGATCCTGATCTGCCTGTCGGGTGTTCTTTTCAGATTATCCCTTTCTTAAAACACCTGCACTTTTGAAAGATCATCCATAACATTCATGACTCATCATATTCCAATTACTTGTATATCGACTCTCCTTGCACTATTTATATCATATTTTATTTGTATTTACTTGCACTATTTTAACTATTGTATCAGTTGTATTGTGTTGCACTGTTGGAGGAGCCTGTGACCTAAGATATTCATTGACATATCTACACTGTAGCTATGTACACATGACAATAAAAGAAATCTTGAATCTTTAAGCTAGTTAGCTTAGCACAAAGCATGTAAACATGGCTAACCCCTGCTGGAAGATACTGTTCCTGCACATTAAATAGTCTGGTTTAAAACCCAATGTAAAACCAAGGTTTAAAAGGTGAGGTTCAGAAGTGTTAAATATGAAGCTACAACCAGAAGCTAGTTAGCTTAGCACAAAGCATGTAGACATGGCTAACCCATGCAGGAACATAATGTTTAAAAAGTGAGCTCTAGAAGTGTTAAATATGGAGCTACAACCAGAAGCTAGTTAGCTTAGCACAACACATGTATTTAGGCTAACCCCTGCAGGAAGATACTGTTCCTGCACATTACATAGTCTGGTATAAAACCCAATATTAAACCAAGTGTTAAAAGTTGAGCTTCAGAAGTGTTAAATATGAAGCTACAACCAGAAGCTAGTTAGCTTAGCAAAACACTATGTAAACATGGCTAACCCCTGCAGGAAGATACTGTTCCTGCACATTAAATATTCTGGTTTAAAACCCAATGTAAAACCAAGGTTTAAAAGGTGAGCTACAACCAGAAGCTAGTTAGCTTAGCACAAAGCATGCAGACATGGCTAACCCATGCAGGAAGATAATGTTTAAAAAGTGAGCTCTAGAAGTGTTAAATATGGAGCTACAACCAGAAGCTAGTTAGCTTAGCACAACACATGTATTTAGGCTAACCCCTGCAGGAAGATACTGTTCCTGCACATGAAATAGTCTGGTATAAAACCCAATATTAAACCAAGTGTTAAAAGTTGAGCTTCAGAAGTGTTAAATATGAAGCTACAACCAGAAGCTAGTTAGCTTAGCAAAACACTATGTAAACATGGCTAACCCCTGCAGGAAGATACTGTTCCTGCACATTAAATATTCTGGTTTAAAACCCAATGTAAAACCAAGGTTTAAAAGGTGAGCTACAACCAGAAGCTAGTTAGCTTAGCACAAAGCATGCAGATATGGCTAACCCATGCAGGAAGATAATGTTTAAAAAGTGAGCTCTAGAAGTGTTAAATATGGAGCTACAACCAGAAGCTAGTTAGCTTAGCACAACACATGTATTTAGGCTAACCCCTGCAGGAAGATACTGTTCCTGCACATTAAATAGTCTGGTATAAAACCCAATATTAAACCAAGTGTTAAAAGTTGAGCTTCAGAAGTGTTAAATATGAAGCTACAACCAGAAGCTAGTTAGCTTAGCAAAACACTATGTAAACATGGCTAACCCCTGCAGGAAGATACTGTTCCTGCACATTAAATATTCTGGTTTAAAACCCAATGTAAAACCAAGGTTTAAAAGGTGAGCTACAACCAGAAGCTAGTTAGCTTAGCACAAAGCATGCAGACATGGCTAACCCATGCAGGAAGATAATGTTTAAAAAGTGAGCTTCAGAAGTGTTAAATATGGAGCTACAACCAGAAGCTAGTTAGCTTAGCACAACACATGCATTTAGGCTAACCCCTGCAGGAAGATACTGTTCCTGCACATGAAATAGTCTGGTATAAAACCCAATATTAAACCAAGGTTTAAAAGGTGAGCTTCAGAAGTGTTAAATATGAAGCTACAACCAGAAGCTTGTTAGCATAGCACAAAGCATGAAGACATGGCTAACCCATGCAGGAAGATACTGTTTAAAAAGTGAGCTTTAGAAGTGTTGGTAAACAGATTTAATACCAAAGACCAAATAGTCAAAAGCCTTTGAATCCATTGATTTGAAAATGTGAGATATCGGAAGTGCTCTCAGATTAAGTCTTACCATGATGCTTTGTCCAACCTCCGCCTTGATGACAGGTCCCAGGATGCCTAGATGCTCATCCATTTCTCCACGGATGTCTGGTGTGCTGAAGCTACTGTCCATGTAGCCTCGGAAAACCACCTTGGTGAACTTAGTCTCTCTGCTGTTCTGCTCCGATTTGTCTTGCCTCCTGTGGGGATTACAGGACCAGATAATATATTTGCATGGATGTCTACCAGAGATGGCAAAAGTACACACATCCTTTACTCAAGTAGAAGTACAGATACTCATGTTTAAAAATACTCAGGTAAAAGTAAAGAAGTATGGGCTTTGAAGTGTACTTCAGTAAAAAGTACCCATAGCTAGCAGCTGTTTTAAAGAGTACCTGACCTCCCTTTATATTAATAGAACAATAATGTCATTGTTAGCTAATGAATGTTTCCACGGCAACATGACAACGTTTCCATTGGTCCCTCTTCTTTAGAGAAGACCAGGAAGTGATGGATACACGGATCGTGTTCCAACCAATAGGCACGCAGTGACTCTAAAGAATAATGACCACGCACCAACACACATTCAGACTAAAGGAACCAGCTGTTTGGGAAATGAGAGAAGTAGAAAGTACAGGTATTTGAGTTCAACATGTAAGAAGTAGAAAGTACAGGTATTTGAGTTCAACATGTAAGAAGTAGAAAGTACAGGTATTTGAGTTCAACATGTGAGAAGTAGAAAGTACAGGTATTTGAGTTCAACATGTAAGAAGTAGAAAGTACAGGTATTTGTGTTCAACATGTAAGAAGTAGAAAGTACAGGTATTTGAGTTCAACATGTAAGAAGTAGAAAGTACAGGTATTTGAGTTCAACATGTAAGAAGTAGAAAGTACAGGTATTTGAGTTCAACATGTAAGAAGTAGAAAGTACAGGTATTTGAGTTCAACATGTAAGAAGTAGAAAGTACAGGTATTTGAGTTCAACATGTAAGAAGTAGAAAGTACAGGTATTTGTGTTCAACATGTGAGAAGTAGAAAGTACAGGTATTTGTGTTCAACATGTAAGAAGTAGAAAGTACAGGTATTTGAGTTCAACATGTAAGAAGTAGAAAGTACAGGTATTTGTGTTAAAGAGTTGTCAGAAAAAGTAGTGGAGTAAAGTACTGATAGCATACAAATGTACTTAAGTACAGTAACAAAGTATTTGTACTCCACTACTTCCCACCTCTGATGTCTACCCATGTGTGTACAGTTTGTAATAAATCTGAATCGTCATATTGACTCTAAGCTTACCTCTGTCCGTAGCCACCATAGTCCCAATCCACCTCTTCTGCAGCGATGAAATAAGTCCTGACGTCGGGACCTGAGAACTTCAGGTAGTATTTGGTGGTGTCGTCCAGGTTGAGAGTCTTGATGTCTATACCACCGCTGTAAGGGTCTACATAAGTCACATACTCATATTCATCTGCGGACACATCTCCCTCCACCCCAAGATGATCCGGAGCGTCTCCAGGAACGTACAACTCGTAGTCGCTGAAATCGGACCGAGGCACACCGATGACCACAGGCTCGTGGATCAGTTCTTCATCAGTGATGGGTTTCAGAAGGGGTCGAGAGCCACGTGGAGTCATGGCTGGGCCAAAACCTCGAGGAGAAAGAGGTAATCCACTCCTAGCCTGAGGTTTGTACTCCTTCCTCTTCTTTGTCTTCATGCCCAGACCTTTCGGGGGTCTCTGACGAAGACTTACCTTCCGGATCTTTTTTGGAGGCGGTTTTGCTTTGGGGGTTTCTTTCGGAAAGTATTTCATCATGTAGTCGGGAATATCCACAGGTTCCATTTGGTGAGTGCTCTCGTAAGTCCAGTTTTGCGACTGTGTTTTGACGGGGGTTGTTTTAATCGCCTGTGAATGGTTTCCTGTGAGGTAGATGTGCAGTTCTTCACTTTCCTCCCAGACACTTAGCTCCTCAGAGTGGCTCTCTTTTGCTGCGTCGCCGGAGAGGGACACATTACTCTTATTGGAGAAACTTTCTTCAGAAGATGTGTAGTTCGACTCATCAAGAAGAGAGGTAACATTACCCTCTGTCGTGTTGGATCTGGATATATTCTGTTTACTCTCGAGCAAAGCTGGTGATACATTTCCCAGGCTTGAGTCGGCTTCGATAGTTACAGAGGAATTTATTTGAAGTGTATACTCAGGTTCTTCTGTCGTGTCGTTGCCATTGGTTTTGTTGCCGTCGACTTCCAACTCTAAGATGGTTACGTTGCTTCTGTCCACGCTAACCTTTTCAACATCAGCTGCTGGAAAAGACAACAAATCATCATCTGCTGATACGTTAGCTGCTGTGTTATTCTCATGTACCTTTTCTGCAGGGTTTGACAGAGACGTTGCGTTACCGTCTGTTGACTTAGAGATATTTTTCCCGCTAGAATTGGACGTTGGCACCGAGTAAGAAAACACGTCACCTCTTGTGAGAATCTCCTCTGAATCAGTCATCTGGTTATCACTGGTCAAGGTTACGTTGAGTTCTTCAGTCTCCAAGATTGAACTTGCATTTCCTGTCGAAGTCAAATTGGTAATATCTGCGGGTACATCCGCTGATAGCACCGTAACATTGTGAACTGTTGTGTTCTTTGTGTCAGAAACTGCAGAAGCGCTGCTGTTTGTAGTTAAGCTGTTATTCTTTAGCACTATATTTGGGCTGTACCAAACGGTTGTGTTCTCTATTTTATTATTCAAAGAAGAATCACCAACGCTTGACGGCCGACTGCTGTTCTGCGATTGTGTTGTATTCTCACTGATGCTTTGGTTTAGCAAATATACGTCCGTGAGGTGAAATCCATCCACCTTTTCCAAGTTTGATAATAATGTCTCGTTGATTGCATTTGGCTTTATGGATACATCGCCATCTGCTGATAATACCGTAGCATTTGTGTTGTTTGTGTGAGAATCGGCAGAAGCGCTGGTATTTATAGTTGCGTTGTCACTTTTTAGTAAATTTGGGCTATACAAAACGGTTGTGTTCTCTATTCTATACAACGACGAGTTACCAAGTGTACTGCTGTTCTGCATTTGACTTGTGTTCACTTTAATGCTTTGGTTATACACATCTACTTCCGTGAGGTTCGATGCATCCACGTCTTTCCAGTTTTCATTTGGCTTTGAAAAAGAGGTTTGATTCTTTGTCTCTTTCAAATGAATCATGACATTTCCATCGTCAGGCACATCCACAGCATCGTAGTCGAGGAACGAGAGGTCCAACTGGTCCACAACTGGGTCTTTGGATTGGTTCTTCAGAGATCTCAAATCCCATAGCTCTGCATACATGTCCGTGTCAATGTCTATCTTTTCTGGCTTGCTTACAACCGGAGGTGTTGGATTTTCCTCTTCATTTTTGATCTCGTCAAGTCCCTGAGGGTTCCATATATGAAACTTATTCTCGTAGTCGTAGCCAGGGTAATCGTACTGGTTGTCACGATAGCACTCAAAATCCTTAAACTTGACGCGCATTCCTTTGGTCGTCTCATGGGAGTTCAGGGACGCCAGGAGCCAGATACCTTACGTGAAAGAAACACAACAAACATCAGATGAAGACCTTGAACCAACCGTCACTTTTCACGTGCAAAGGTTCCAGATATTGCCAACTGGCCCTGAGAGCTTAAATTATTATTTTTTAAATCTTAATAGACGCAATGCACAGTGTGTAATATTCATGCCTCGAGGTTATATACCTCTTCTTATTGCTCAAGTCACCGTTTTACTTCCTTGTCTGTCCGAAATGTCATCACTTCATAATAATTGTATATATCTTTTAGACATGTATGTATAATGTTCTTAATTAGCATATGAGTTTTGGCCAAAGATGTGATTTGTTAAGTTGCAAATCAGTACTTTTTTTGTGTCAAAGTTGACTAAAGATGTACTCCCTCAGATATAGCTTTCACAAGAATTGGACAAACGAGTCACAGTGACATTAACAGTAAGGGGTGGGAATTAATAAGCATTTTCTTCCTCCTCCTCCCTTTCGGACACATATGATTTATTATTATTATTAATATGAAGACATTTTTTTTTTTGTTTTGTTGAATATACAAATTATTACCATGAATGTGGATAAATACTGGATTATAACAATACGGTATTCTGTTTTTCACATTTGTTGTTTGTTATTTTTTAATCTGTTCGAAATAAAGACTGAAAGAAAGAAAGAAAAGAACAATTGACCTTTGACCACTGGAACCGAACCCCAAAAAAGGTGCTGCCTTGAAACTTCTTGCAGTAGTTTTCTGTATTTGCAACGCTTTTTCTTAATGCAGCGTATTTGTTTCCAAATTGGCGAAGATGTTTCTCCACTTGCTCGTACTGTGTCGATTATTGGGCCAATATTCTAACTCTTTGCAGTATTCTGTATAATAACTGTCTGCATCTCTACAGTATATATTCTCAAAATAATGTATTTCTTTGTCATCTATTTTTTTTTGTTTTCTCTTGTCTTTTTTTCTCTTCTTAATTCTCTGTCAAAGCGTCTTTGAGTTTCATGAAAAGCGCTATAAAAGTCCCATGTATTATTATTATTATTAAAATATAGGTATCCTTACAGACAAAATAATTGCACACACATATTTAACTTAGAAAAAGAAGCCATTGAATGCCCTTACATACCTATGTTGTCCATTTCCATAGTGATAGTCTCTCCGGTCATTGGGTAGAGGCTCAGAATGTCCTCTGTCCGCCCATTCACTTCAAACGTGTGTCCGTAGAAAGTAGCTGTCTGGATGTAGTCCTGCGCTCCGATGCTGGACATGTGCCATGTTGCAATCTCACCGTTACAGAAACCTAAGTGAGGTCCGCTTTCAAACACGTACCCATTGATCGCTGTGAGGAAAAGGTTTTGCCGTATTAATGGAGTTCATATATCATAACTTTAGGATAAGTTACTATCAGATGGCAAGAACCTACAGTGCATGACATTGGACTTAATAAACCCTGGGTCTGCCTTGTTGACTTTGGATCGATCACAGAATTGGCGAATGTTGTCCTCCAGGTACCAGCTCTTGTTCTCGTCGAAGACAGCCAGCATAGCATACTGCTCCTTGTCTGCCTTCACCTATAGAAACAAAAGTATATTCCTCATTGATAAATTGAAACAGATGAATGGATTTTAGGCTTTTCTTTCAACATATAGTAGGACAAAGGGGCAACTTCCAGGTCTGAGAAGTCAAGTCCCTAATATCTGCCTTCTCTTTTTTACCAGAAGGGGGCTCATTCAAGAAAATGCCCTACTTTTCACTTGATTTATTGCCTCAATTAATCTTTTTCTTAAAGAGCTTATAGTCTCAATCTCTAGTTTTAAACCTTCCTTAATAGAGTTGGATGTTCATTTTGTAAATGATCGTCCCATTCAGAGTAAAAAAGGTTTTAAAAGGTCACAAGGCTATCTTGTGATTGAGCTGCCACCACAGTGTTGTGGTGCATATAATAATAATAATAATAATAATAATAATTCCTTATATCTATTATAACGCTTTTCCAGATGCTCAAAGCGCTTCACAAATACACATTACACATACATGCAATACATGCAATGGTCATGTACTGTGGACAATACCCACAGGAGCAAGTTCATATACTCTTTTGAAGGTATAAGTCTATGTTTCCTAAGAACAAGATGGCGATGCCCAAAATGACCAACTCAAGGTTTCAAAACCATTGTCCACAAACTAATGGACACTTGAATGCAATCTGATCGATATTTATTTAATCAAGGTCACAAGTTATTTATGCTATTTCTTTTAAAGTATAATTTAGTTTTTCAAGATAACAACATATAGTCATCGGCCATTATATTTAATTTATGAAACAGAATATTATCTTTGGACCTTTGTTATTTTGAGATATTGACAAAGATAAGTTTCTGGTTATTATCACGGGAAGGGGAGTAGGAAACGTGTGACACAGAATAAACCCTGGAACGTCTGACCTAAACACAGACCAACAATGTTTTTAGAGCCATGTTTAAAATGAATGTCTTTTGTTACTGTATATTTTTTACGTTTTTTTAATGCTATTTTATTTCTATTGATATGTTTGCATTTTGGAATGTTTATTTCTAGTCTTTTAATTTGTATTGTACAATTCCATGTCTTTTTATGCTGCTGCAACGTAAACATAGTACATATTATCTTATCTTATCTTAACCTCCTGAGCACAGGGCCTATCTTTCAGGCCTCAGGCTCGAAAATGTCATGCCCAGAATGAATGACTATATCTTCGCTTCTGAAAGGGGTATATGAATACTCTTTTGTATCAAAGCAATGATACACCTGTGAGTTGGCTGTAGAAGTGTCAGAATCAATTTAGATATCGCTGTGTCAGAGTAAATTCAGATTGAACATAGTAAAACGTTTAAATTCTAATCTCCGTCATTACTTATAGTGATGGGATGGTAGCCCAGAACCCGTAGGGATCCAAACCACAATATATCATAAGTACCCCGTGTCAAGATAGATGCTAATTCATGCCTAATCTTGTTACCTGCACACCCCTGACATTCAGCGAGCGACTCTTGCAGATGAGGATCTGTCCGATCAGTCCTGAAGCGATGTCTCGTGGAGCGTCCACAGCGCTGTGGTACAGACGGGTCAGACATCGAGAGTCTCCGTCCAGAGGCTCGTCCTCGTCCACCACCCTCCAGACGTAGGTGTGTGTCTCGCCTGGCTGAACCCCGTGAGACTGGTTTCCTGGGAAACACATTGAGATACGCCTCTTCCGGTTAATATAATATATGTTCTAATAGTGGACATGATGATTTGGAAGCCCTGGATAACTAAGGGCTTACCGAATTCTTGTAAAAAGAAAATAATCTTTATAGAGATGTCATAACATTCAGAACAACTACTGCTAAAAGCAAAACAGAAAAAATACTTGGATAATGATGAGACTAGTGAGAATTGAAAGTTAACCCCAAATTAAAAGCCATATTAAACATGTCAAGGGAGGTTGATAAGCAAAGTGCATAAAAAGTGTTTGTTTTGCTGTGAGGACAGATTTACCTCCCGCTGGGTAGTTGACGCCCTCATCTGACTTCTCGATGGTCAGACCGTGAGGATAGATGCTGTACGGTCTGGAGGCCAGGTTCTTAAAAACGATCTGTAAAAAGACATGAGGATTTCTGATGATAGAGATACATATCATGTATGTTTGAAGTCCAGAAGGAAAGTATTGGGATTGGACAAGATTTGATATTTGGCTCTGGACCCACAGCCATTTCATTGAAATATATATATGAATGAAGAAAATCTGATATATCTGTTGTTTAGTTTCCTACATATTTAGTCTGTTGTCATCTTTTATATAATCAATATCTAAATGTAAAATCTAAATTTAAACCTGAAAAATCTAAATGTCAATTCAAAATATTAAGTCAAAGTCTAATGTTTTAAATCTAATGGTCCACGCTTTGTCTACTTAAATCTGATAGTCTTTATATCCAAAGCTGATTAACACTCGAGGAACTGTAACCGTATTTATACACAGTACCCCAATTCACGGAGAAGACACAAACACATACTTAAATCTCAAATATTGATTTCGTTTTAGAAAATAATTGTATGCTATTTTCCAGTGTTATGTTACGACGGTCATAATGAAAGGCAGTTTTAACGTTGCTGATTATATGCCTTTCCTCTTTACTTTATGTTTATTGTATATGTCCTCACCTTGATAACGTCTCTGATTTGCGCCTTGATAATCGGGCCGAGGATCCCGAGCTCGTTCTTCCTCTGTTTCGTCTCCATCCTCTCAGTGAAGGACTCGTTTGTGTACAGCGTGTACACCGCCTTCTTGTACTTCTTGCCTATGCGCGACGCTGACTGCTTCAGATACTGGAGCTTGAAGTCCCTACACAGAAGATAGACAAGGCAAGGCGCGTTGATTTATATCGCACTTTTCAACACAAGGCAATTCAAAGTGCTTTACAGAAATGAAATACATTAAGAGCTTAAAACACATTAGAAACATTAAAAAGATAATTATGAATAACTCATGGATACAAGTTACAGTGCAGTGTGAGATGTGAATAGTTCAATTAAGAGCAGCGGCAAAAAGAAAATCTTCAGCCTGGATTTCAAAGTCGTCAGAGTTGCAGCGGACCTGCAGGTTTCTGGGCGTTTGTTCCAGATATTTGGAAATATCCCAAATAAAATTCTCACATTCCTCTAACCCTAGTCTTCCTGTGAAATTATAGTTCTTTTGACACTTTTCGAACCTGTTTATATTCCTTTCACCCATTTGGCATCCCCACACAACACATGTTCCTGTTTTACTGTTACCAGAACCCGGGGCGGACTGGGACAGCCCGGGACTCTCGACCGGCCCACTTCGGTACCGCCGGCCCACCTCGGTGCCGCAAGTAAATACCGCTAGTAAATTCGACGGGGAGGGGGGTGCGGGTGCTAGTGACTTATCCGACCGGCCCACTTCAGTACCGGCCCATCGGGATTCGTCCCGAACGTCCCGATGGCCGGTCCGCCCCTGACCAGAGCCCATCTTTGATCTTCAAACCACTTTTCTTTTCAATACCCAGAATTAGGATATTTAAACCTGTTTTAAGACTTCCCTCATGAATCTTTGGCCTTTTTATAATTAATGTCAAGCTGTGTGGCTCCGGTGTTTTCCGTGCAAAGTTTAGAGATTATATTCATGTATGCAACTTTAGTGGGAATAGGCAAACTAATCAGCAGCGCTATCAAAATCTCCTTTTTTAAATGAAACATTTAATTTCATAGTGATATTAAAGAGGACATATCCAGGTGGATATTTGTTTTTAGTGTCTCTGTACTGTGTCCTCTGGAGGGAACACAGGGATGTGATCCTTTGCAGACCATTGATATGCATAAACCTATAGAACACCCTTAAAGAAAAACCACCAAAAGCTAAATCATAAACACAAAGGTTATATTTTGCCACTGAAGTATGTCTGGTAGATGTGATAAACTGTTCTTATATGCTACGAAATGTATGAAATGCTTCTTACTCGTCAACGTATTCCGGCATATTCGGGGCGTAATCCCAGATCATTTCCTCCGCAGCGATGTAGTATTTCCACTCCTTGCTGTGTCGTTTTTGCTCGATGGTCATCCTTCGATTGGGCACACTGAAGCCGTCACACTTCTTCACCTCCAGGAAACCATGCATGCCCACTGCAAAAACACAGATCTGTTCTTGTAGATTGTTGTAGTAAATGTATCATTAAGTATATAACTTCCTTCTCTGGTTTGATTTTTTATTTGGGTTCAACATGTAAGAAGTAGAAAGTACAGGTATTTGGGTTCAACATGTGAGAAGTAGAAAGTACAGGTATTTGAGTTCAACATGTAAGAAGTAGAAAGTACAGGTATTTGAGTTCAACATGTAAGAAGTAGAAAGTACAGGTATTTGAGTTCAACATGTGAGAAGTAGAAAGTACAGGTATTTGAGTTCAACATGTAAGAAGTAGAAAGTACAGGTATTTGAGTTCAACATGTAAGAAGTAGAAAGTACAGGTATTTGAGTTCAACATGTGAGAAGTAGAAAGTACAGGTATTTGAGTTCAACATGTAAGAAGTAGAAAGTACAGGTATTTGGGTTCAACATGTAAGAAGTAGAAAGTACAGGTATTTGAGTTCAACATGTAAGAAGTAGAAAGTACAGGTATATAGGTTCAACATGTAAGAAGTAGAAAGTACAGGTATTTGAGTTCAACATGAGAGAAGTAGAAAGTACAGGTATTTGAGTTCAACATGTAAGAAGTAGAAAGTACAGGTATTTGAGTTCAACATGTAAGAAGTAGAAAGTACAGGCATTTGTGTTCAACATGTAAGAAGTAGAAAGTACAGGTATTTGTGTTCAACATGTAAGAAGTCAAAGTAAAGTGCTGATACCAGAAAAATGTTAAGTACAGAAACGAAGTATTTGTACTCCAATACCTCCCCCCTCTGTCTGAGACCTATACTATATGCCTAAATAGAGTACAATAGGGACCTTTAAGTTACATTGGTTAGGTGTGCATGTCGTGAACCCGTACCCTCCATGTGCTTCATGGTGTGAGAGGACAGCAGCCAGCGGCCGCTGTGCAGAGCCACCATGCTGCAGGAGGCCGTGGAGCCGCTGATCAGACCCACTGAGGACACTTTGTGGCCGTTGTGCTGCAGCACCTGACCGTTCAGGTGCACGGAGAACACCTCGGGGTCGGAGCTCATCGCCAGCAGGTGCAGGCTCACAGAGGCATGGGCACACACACTCACATCTGCCGGGAGAAGAGGAGGGTTATGTTACCTCTATGCAGGACATCTGGAGAGTGTCTTCATGTAGGACAGGGGTGTCCAAACTTTTTTCACCGAGGGCCACATACAGAAAAATAGTGCTGGGCCACTCGATAGATCTCGATAGATCAGTTAGCAGAATCAATCAAAAGTAGGTAAAGGATGCTTGTGAGTGTTGGCAGCTCATCCCTTGAAGCAGAAGCCTCAGATTGATGATGATGATGATGATGATGATGATGATGATGATAAGGAGAAATGTGAAGGTGTATTTCAAGCTTGTTATGTAAATAAGTCATTGGGCTTTTTTCTTATCAACTAAGATTTGTCAGAACATATTTTCAAATGTAATTGTCTGAATTGAATGTAAAGTGGTTTTATTAACAGATGAGTACTACTGTGTAATATATGTTTACAGATATATTTAATAAGTACAATACAAGACAAGAAAAGCTCAAGTTTCATTTGTGGGCCGTACTCCATTATGCTTTTTGAATGTGCTGTTTGGACACTCTGGCATCTGGAGAGTGTCTCCTCCCTGACTGTACAGCGTGACGTGCGACCCCGGCGTCCATTAAGCTGTTCCTATAACCAGCTGGCAGATTGTTTCTTTGAGTAAATCCAGACAGAGAACTAACACTCGAGGAAAGCTCCAGCGTTCCAAAGTAACACCGGGGAGTTATTGAAGTTTGATGGGTTAAATAAGTGAGGATTCAGGTGTAGTAACATTTAATTAAACCTGAAGCCTTCATCGAAAGCAGAACGTTCAACCAACCTGGAGGATACATTACCATTAGATCAGGGGTCTTCAACTAAAATGCAACGAGGTCCAGTTAGAGAAAATGTCCCCATGCAAAGGTCCGGAACATCAACATGTCTAAGTTGCTTCATAAATTAGTGTGATATATATTGAAGTAGCTGTAGCTTTATCAACGTCTGCATGTAATCAACAACTGACTGCCAATCAAATAAAGAAAGTACAATTCAAAAACAACAATATGTATTGTCAATTAACAGTAAATACTGTGGATATGTGTAATGTTTAAATATTGAAGTTAAAAGCATCAATCTGGTGCACTTTGAGAGCAACATTAAGAGATCTATGGATACATCTCTCAACACCCAGATGAAACAGAACTGTAGCATATTTTCCTTTTTGGATATTTTACAAATCACTCCCCTTTTAAACTCTATTCTTGTTATTTTTAACAACTTTTTTGTTGCTGTCATATAGTATGTTATACCTGTTTTTCATTTAGTCTCATTAATAACTATAATGATCATATCAAGGTGTGCCTTAACCTCACTGAGCTGAGGTTATTTGAGCCTCTCAGGAGAGAGCTCTCTTCCACCTGGTTGTAGAAAAGCTCTTTAAATTCGTTAGCATCGCTAGCTAACCAGATGCTAACAACAACAGATCGCCACTGTGCTTACAACTAAAGACACAGCCACGCAAACACTGCGGCATGTGTACGACTCCTTATGGGTATTGCAATATGTTAAGGGCTGGAGCGGCGTTCCGGTGCTCTCTGTCAGCACTCCTTTCAGGCGAGACATATACCACGTGAAGACACCTTACGCTCGTGTTGTGTTCATGAACCTGTCCTTGGCCAGGAAAAACAGGGACTCGCTTGTTTAATTATTTTTGCGGTCTAGATTTCTTCTTCTTTTTTGAAGTGAGAAGTTGTCCGTCTGTCGGACTGACTCCCTCCCCCCCACCCCCACCCCCAAAACGAAAACTCTTCGGTTCTCCACGAATTACACAAGTCACCCAAATCAGCGTTAAAAAAGCAGGAGGCGCCGAAAAATCCCCTATTGATTATAGCTCCGGGTCCGTATAGGTCGGCGTCTGGGTCCGGATCCGGACCGCGGTCCGCCTGTTGCCGACCCCTGCATTAGATTGTTTAAATATTGACACCCTTGGAGTGCATTATTCCATTTAGAGACTACTTATGAAGCGCTAAAATAAGAACTTGATTGGTCAAAAGAAAAGTAACTTACAAGAAATCTGTAAAAGTTAAAATCATAAAGGTTTCTGGTTCGTTCTTTTTTATCTGATAGGTTATATTAAGTTACACTAAATGATAAAGTACCTTTTAAAAAGAGGTAACCACCAAATATTAAAACATAATAATCCTTTTAAAGCATGTTTGACAATCTGCTGTTTTTCCAAATTAAAATTAAACTCGATATCTCGGGTTAGGAAATGTTGCCATGGACAGAATGACTGTTAAGAGAAATGAATGATTGACATGTGTTTCTGTCCTCCATGCTTTTAATTATTGAACTGAGTACAAGTCATTAGCCAGTTGTCATGACTACCTTCTACACGCCTGACGCGCTGACTGAGCTGTTGACCAGGACTCAGTCGAATGTGTCCTGGTGTCTTCAAGATCTTTCAAGGATCCAAACTGAACGGCTCACCGTGTAACTATGTAAGTAGAACACGAGTGGACAGACTCACCAGGCAGTGTCCCCATCGCGTATCCGTTGATGGTGTACTTCACGTGGTTGGCGTGGATCTTCGGTGTGTACTTGCTTTCTGTTTCATCAAAAACCCCGAAGAGGAACACGTACTCATGCTCGACTCCGATCTGAACCCCCGACTCGTCCAGACTGCCTGAGAGGAAAGAGAGCGACATATCAAAATCCACTTCTTCACGTCTCTTCTACATCAACATGTGTCCCCTCTTCTCCATGTCTCTTCTACATCAACATGTGTCCCCTCTTCTCCATGTCTCTTCTACATCAACATGTGTCCCCTCTTCTCCATGTCTCTTCTACATCAACATGTGTCCCCTCTTCTTCATGTCTCTTCTACATCAACATGTGTCCCCTCTTCTTCATGTCTCTTCTACATCAACATGTGTCCCCTCTTCTTCATGTCTCTTCTACATCAACATGTGTCCCCTCTTCTTCATGTCTCTTCTACATCAGCATGTGTCCCCTCTTCTTCATGTCTCTTCTTCATCAACATGTGTCCTCTCTTCTTCATGTCTCTTCCTCATCAACATGTGTCCCCTCTTCTTCATGTCTCTTCTTCATCAACATGTGTCCTCTCTTCTTCATGTCTCTTCGACATCAACATGTGTCCCCTCTTCTTCATGTCTCTTCCTCATCAACATGTGTCCCCTCTTCTTCACGTCTCTTCTACATCAACATGTGTCCCCTCTTCTTCATGTCTCTTCTGCATCAACATGTGTCCCCTCTTCTTCATGTCTCTTCTACATCAACATGTGTCCCCTCTTCTTCATGTCTCTTCTACATCAACATGTGTCCCCTCTTCTCCATGTCTCTTCTACATCATGTGTCCTCTTCTTCATGTCTCTTCTACATCGACATGTGTCCCCTCTTCTTCATGTCTCTTCTACATCATGTCCCCTCTTCTTCATGTCTTTTCTACATCAACATGTGTCCCCTCTTCTCCATGTCTCTTCTACATCGACATGTGTCCCCTCTTCTTCATGTCTCTTCTACATCAACATGTGTGCCCTCTTCTTCATGTCTCTTCTACATCAACATGTGTCCCCTCTTCTCCATGTCTCTTCTACATCAACATGTGTCCCCTCTTCTTCATGTCTCTTCCACATCAACATGTGTCCCCTCTTCTTCATGTCTCTTCTACATCAACATGTGTCCCCTCTTCTCCATGTCTCTTCTACATCAACATGTGTCCCCTCTTCTCCATGTCTCTTCTACATCAACATGTGTCCCCTCTTCTTCATGTCTCTTCTACATCAACATGGGTCCCCTCTTCTTCACGTCTCTTCTACATCAACATGTGTCCCCTCTTCTTCATGTCTCTTCTACATCAACATGTGTCCCCTCTTCTTCATGTCTCTTCTACATCAACATGTGTCCCCTCTTCTTCATGTCTCTTCTACATCAACATGTGTCCCCTCTTCTTCATGTCTCTCCTACATCAACATGTGTCCCCTTTTCTTCATGTCTCTTCTACATCAACATGTGTCCCCTCTTCTCCATGTCTCTTCTACATCGACATGCGTCCCCTCTTCTCCATGTCTCTTCTACATCGACATGCGTCCCCTCTTCTTCATGTCTCTTCTACATCAACATGTGTCCCCTCTTCTTCACGTCTCTTCTATATCAACATGTGTCCCCTCTTCTCCATGTCTCTTCTACATCAACATGTGTCTCCTCTTCTCCATGTCTCTTCTACATCGACATGCGTCCCCTCTTCTTCATGTTTCTTCTCACCAGGCTTGCAGATGAGTAGAGCTCCAATGAGGCCGGAGTTATAATCCTGAACTACGTCTTTGTGGGAGACGTAGTTGTAGGTGAGACAGGTGGAGTCGCTGGGCTGCGGAGATACATCGGGCGTCACCTCCCAGTAATAAACATGTTCACTGTTCGGCTGCACCACGTCGTCCTCTTTCTCCTTCTGAGACGTGTTGTCAAAGTAGTTAGCTCCTGAAACAGAACAAAATAGAGTTTAACCCTCTACGCTTTAAAGTAGAGACACTACATACTGATATACACCTGAACATCAGCAGGAGAGGACTCTTTAAAGTAGAGACACTACATACTGATATACACCTGAACATCAGCAGGAGAGGACTCTTTAAAGTAGAGACACTACATACTGATATACACCTGAACATCAGCAGGAGAGGACTCTTTAAAGTAGAGACACTACATACTGATATACACCTGAACATCAGCAGGAGAGGACTCTTTAAAGTAGAGACACTACATACTGATATACACCTGAACATCAGCAGGAGAGGACTCTTTAAAGTAGAGACACTACATACTGATATACACCTGAACATCAGCAGGAGAGGACTCTTTAAAGTAGAGACACTACATACTGATATACACCTGAACATCAGCAGGAGAGGACTCTTTAAAGTAGAGACACTATATACTGATATACTCCTGAACATCAGCAGAAAAGGACTCTTTAAAGTAGAGACACTATATACTGATATACTCCTGAACATCAGCAGGAGAGGACTCTTTAAAGTAGAGGCACTACATACTGATATACACCTGAACATCAGCAGAAAAGGACTCTTTAAAGTAGAGACACTATATACTGATATACTCCTGAACATCAGCAGAAAAGGACTCTTTAAAGTAGAGGCACTACATACTGATATACACCTGAACATCAGCAGGAGAGGACTCTTTAAAGTAGAGACACTATATACTGATATACTCCTGAACATCAGCAGGAGAGGACTCTTTAAAGTAGAGGCACTCCATACTGATATACACCTGCACATCAGCAGGAGAGGACTCTTTAAAGTAGAGACACTATATACTGATATACACCTGAACATCAGCAGGAGAGGACTCTTTAAAGTAGAGACACTACATACTGATATACACCTGAACATCAGCAGGAGAGGACTCTTTAAAGGAGAGACACTACATACTGATATACACCTGAACATCAGCAGGAGAGGACTCTTTAAAGGAGAGACACTACATACTGATATACACCTGAACATCAGCAGGAGAGGACTCTTTAAAGGAGAGACACTACATACTGATATACACCTGAACATCAGCAGGAGAGGACTCTTTAAAGGAGAGACACTACATACTGATATACACCTGAACATCAGCAGGAGAGGACTCTTTAAAGTAGAGACACTACATACTGATATACACCTGAACATCAGCAGGAGAGGACTCTTTAAAGTAGAGACACTATATACTGATATACACCTGAACATCAGCAGAAAAAGGACTCTTTAAAGTAGAGACACTATATACTGATATACTCCTGAACATCAGCAGGAGAGGACTCTTTAAAGTAGAGGCACTACATACTGATATACACCTGAACATCAGCAGAAAAGGACTCTTTAAAGTAGAGACACTATATACTGATATACTCCTGAACATCAGCAGAAAAGGACTCTTTAAAGTAGAGGCACTACATACTGATATACACCTGAACATCAGCAGGAGAGGACTCTTTAAAGTAGAGACACTATATACTGATATACTCCTGAACATCAGCAGGAGAGGACTCTTTAAAGTAGAGGCACTCCATACTGATATACACCTGCACATCAGCAGGAGAGGACTCTTTAAAGTAGAGACACTATATACTGATATACACCTGAACATCAGCAGGAGAGGACTCTTTAAATTGGAGACACTACAGACTGATATACACCTGAACATCAGCAGGAGAGGACTCTTTAAAGGAGAGACACTACATACTGATATACACCTGAACATCAGCAGGAGAGGACTCTTTAAAGTAGAGACACTACATACTGATATACACCTGAACATCAGCAGGAGAGGACTCTTTAAAGTAGAGACACTACATACTGATATACACCTGAACATCAGCAGGAGAGGACTCTTTAAAGTAGAGACACTACATACTGATATACACCTGAACATCAGCAGGAGAGGACTCTTTAAAGTAGAGGCACTACATACTGATATACACCTGAACATCAGCAGAAAAGGACTCTTTAAAGTAGAGACACTATATACTGATATACTCCTGAACATCAGCAGAAAAGGACTCTTTAAAGTAGAGACACTATATACTGATATACTCCTGAACATCAGCAGGAGAGGACTCTTTAAAGTAGAGGCACTACATACTGATATACACCTGCACATCAGCAGGAGAGGACTCTTTAAAGTAGAGACACTACATACTGATATACACCTGAACATCAGCAGAAAAGGACTCTTTAAAGTAGAGACACTATATACTGATATACACCTGAACATCAGCAGGAGAGGACTCTTTAAAGTAGAGACACTACATACTGATATACTCCTGAACATCAGCAGGAGAGGACTCTTTAAAGTAGAGGACACTACATACTGATATACACCTGAACATCAGCAGAAAATGACTCTTTAAAGTAGAGACACTATATACTGATATACACCTGAACATCAGAAAAAAAGGACTCTTTAAAGTAGAGACACTACATACTGATATACTCCTGAACATCAGCAGGAGAGAACTCTTTAAAGTAGAGACACTACATACTGATATACACCTGAACATCAGCAGGAGAGGACTCTTTAAAGTAGAGACACTACATACTGATATACACCTGAACATCAGCAGGAGAGGACTCTTTAAAGTAGAGACACTACATACTGATATACACCTGATATGGCCCCTTTAATTACATGCCATTGCTCAACAGGAGTCTGAGGAAATGATGGACTTTCCCGACATATTTATATCCAAAAATAATGAAGGCTTAATGTTCCTGTTCTTTAATTTTGACTTCCTCTGCCCTCTGGCTTTTGCATTAAGATCAAATCAACTAGTGCTCAGTGTAAGTTCTCTACATCCACAGTTTGTCTCTCGTGGACACAGACAGTGATTTCCTAGGACTCAGCAGAGCTTCCTGTTGGACTTCAGAACCGTCTGCCTCTCCGGGTTAATATGTTATACAAAAGACAAATAAGCATGTTTGTTGTGTTGGCCAATCTTGTGTAATTATCGGAATCAGTAACATCACGAGTGACCGTAAGAGACGGACTGTGGAGCTGCTGATTTAAGGTTTCCAACAGCTGTCAGATACAGAGGAGGGAAGTAGTGGAGTACAAATACTTTGTATATTACTGTACATTGTTAAGTACATTGTTCTGGTATCAGTACTTTACTCCACTTGTTTTTCTGACGACTTTACTTTTACTTCTTACATGTTGAACTCAAATACCTGTACTTTCTACTTCTTACATGTTGAACCCAAATACCTGTACTTTCTACTTCTTACATGTTGAACCCAAATACCTGTACTTTCTACTTCTTACATGTTGAACACAAATACCTGTACTTTCTACTTCTTACATGTTGAACTCAAATACCTGTACTTTCTACTTCTTACATGTTGAACCCAAATACCTGTACTTTCTACTTCTTACATGTGAACTCAAATACCTGTACTTTCTACTTCTTACATGTTGAACCCAAATACCTGTACTTTCTACTTCTCACATGTTGAACTCAAATACCTGTACTTTCTACTTCTCACATGTTGAACTCAAATACCTGTACTTTCTACTTCTTACATGTTGAACCCAAATACCTGTACTTTCTACTTCTTACATGTTGAACTCAAATACCTGTACTTTCTACTTCTTACATGTTGAACCCAAATACCTGTACTTTCTACTTCTCACATGTTGAACTCAAATACCTGTACTTTCTACTTCTTACATGTTGAACTCAAATACCTGTACTTTCTACTTCTTACATGTTGAACCCAAATACCTGTACTTTCTACTTCTCACATGTTGAACTCAAATACCTGTACTTTCTACTTCTTACATGTTGAACTCAAATACCTGTACTTTCTACTTCTCACATGTTGAACACAAATACCTGTACTTTCTACTTCTTACATGTTGAACTCAAATACCTGTACTTTCTACTTCTTACATGTTGAACACAAATACCTGTACTTTCTACTTCTTACATGTTGAACTCAAATACCTGTACTTTCTACTTCTTACATGTTGAACACAAATACTTGTACTTTCTACTTCTCTCATTTCCCAAACAGCTGGTTCCTTTAGTCTGAATATGTGTTATGGGTACTTTTTACTGAAGTACACTTCAAAGCCTCTTTACTTTGACTTGAGTAAAGAAGTTTAGTCAGTACTTCTACTTTCACCAGAGTATTTTTAAACACAAGTATCTGTACTTCTACTTGAGTAAAGGATGTGTGTACTTCTGCCATCTGTGTATATCAGCTGAGTCAACATGCTCTCACCCTCTGACTGCTTCCCGTAAGCGACTCCGTGAGGGTGGATGCTGTGCGGTCCGCTGGCCATGTTTCTGAAAGTGACCACGATGGTCTCTCCCTCCTGAGCCCTCAGAGTGGGTCCCAGCAGACCTGTGGAGAAAATACACATGAACTTTATTTGGAGTTTGAAGCACTTTGAAGTATGTCTGTTGGCACATCACGCTGACACACGGGGATACTAACGCGCTGACTCAGCAACGTACAATGTCCCCGTCGGCCCATATGCTAAGTGCTAACGTGTTAATTGTCATATTCATAATCAAAAAACATTTTCACAATGTCGTTATTAATTTCCCCTCTGCTCTGAATGACGTATTTCAATGTAGGAAACAGAAAAAATAGATAGATACTGGAAAGCAAAAAGCCCTTTTCAAATACCAAGACAGGAACGTAAAGTCACGCTGACTTATTATCGACTTTCATTAACCAGGAAATATAACGTTATTTTCATATTAACAATAAGTAATTCCGTCTTTGCCTCTCTCTCTCAATAACATTTAAATAAAGGAAAGACAAGGTGTAATGCAATAAATACAAAACAATACATAGAGAAAGACATGTACATATATGAAGAAAGAAAGAAAAACTTCTTAGGAACATTAATCTATAGAAAAAATCTGTTTTCCACTCAAATAATATTAAATCGTTTTACAAAACACTGAGCCATATCTTCAACGTCGCTATCGTCTTATTCACATCTAAAATAACAAAGCAATGTTTCTCTCTTTATACTTCCCTATGACATTATTGACAAGCAGCTGTTTGTATTTGAGTAATTATTAGAAGAAGAATCCAGTAAGTATTGGATCAGGCTGTTAAGCATCTTCACATGTATTGTGATTAGTTAGAATCGAAGGAACGGACATAGTTGCTCTGAAGTATACCAAACTTACAAGATATTTCACAACCTTTTCTAGACGATTCATCTCAATGCGACAGCCGCTTATAAACTCCACTTCCTGTACTACTTTATGAACTGGTGGCACATTGAAAGAAAACACATCCCATGCTAAATGTGGGTTTGTAATATCTCTACGTGCATAAAGGACATCTTCTTTCCAGTCGTGTTAAGTAATGCATACTCGGTAGTAAGTAAGTATACTGGCTTTGTAGCTGTCCTGCATTGGTGTGTTATCCTA